>JAODAL010003674.1:0-169273 GCA_025379985.1 Phyllomedusa bahiana
CCAGGCTTGTTTACAATGAAGCAGTCACATGTGATAAAACCAGAGGATTTTACTTCTTTGCCTTCTGTGACTCTTCCAGTCTTCTGTTCTTGTTGCAACCTGCTGATGCCCCTTTTGACACTCTAACTCAGTGGCCCTTTTTTTCCCATTGGAACATCTGCTTGAACCCTCGCAGTGGTGGTGTGTTGGTCAATGAAAGGTTTTCCCTTGGGGCTCATGATGTCCAAGGTGAACAGCATGATGGGGGTGTTTAAATCCCAATTTAATTTACCCCAAAATTTTTTGGACAATTCGGGGGTTTAAAACCCTGGGTTAAATTTTGCCATTGACTCTTTGTTAGGATTGCAAGTTGTGCAAAAAGAAAAAAAAAATAACAGTTGGCCCTGTGCATTCCATTTAAAGAGATTTCATTTATTTCTTAAAAAAAAAAAAAAAAAACAAAAAAACAAGAAATCTTATGTTTATCCTGAAATTGTAACCAGAAGCCAAATTTACCTAACTTTTTGTGAGTAGTGTATTTCAAAAGTGGAATTTCTGGCAAAGCTAATGGAGTACTAATGTTGGGGTTTCAAATATTGATCAGTTTGACCAAGATGCCATTGTTCTAAATGATAGGAATAGGCCATCATCTACAATTCAATTTCTGTCATTATGTTTTATTTGTGGAGAGTGCATGGCTCAAAAAAACCCCTCCTTGCTTCAAGCAAATTTTTGAGTGGGTGTATTGGTAGCCGCCAATACTTCTTCTCAAAAATGGGGTTTGGTGGCTTTTGCAAGCTATGTGACCCAGTCACTACTTTGAAAATAGGTCACATCTTCATGGCTGAAAACATGGTCACATCAACATTTTTTACTATTTGTACTATTTTTGAGACATTTAAAACTCAATTGTCTTAATATTAACTGCTAAATACATTTCACATTAACTGAAAACATGATGCACACTGCATTGCTACTCACTTCTGCTCTGCTGAAGTTTAAGGGGTTTTCTCACCATGTAGTTTGGCCACAGCCAGCTTCAGACTCACACTTCCTGGTCAGGCCATGGATGCAGTGTCGGACTGGGGTGCCTAGGGCCCACAGGGGGAGTTAACTCTATGGACAAACCAGCTGAGCTGTTTTTGGGAACCCATCCTATAGCTACTGTAAATGACTGTAAATGCCTCCTATACTCTGCATCTTGCTTTTTGCCTCTCTTTCTATGCTTTTTTTTGCCTCTTCTGAGGATGTATATGCAGTTAAAGAACAACTTCAGGACTAGGCTCAGGGGCTCACCAGTAATTTACCCTATTCCCCTTTGGGCCAGTCCGAGCCTGCGTGGGTGGTTCTACAGCAGTGATTGGCATATCAGTTCTGTTATTATTAGCTGAGCCTCTTACAATGAAATGACTGCAGAAGATATAAAATCTGTAGTACACAAGACTACATAGATCTAAGCAGTAGAAACTTGTCCTTATCTTAAACAAACAAAGCTCCATTCCTAGAGATAACACACAATAGGGCGTAACATCATCACGGTCAGACAGCAGCTTTCAGCTAATCAAATAAGAGAGACAAGAGAGAGAGATGGTAGGTAACCAAGATAAACTTATGTGCATTCAGAAAATATAAAATCTCAACAAAGCACAACAATGTATTTGATAACAGTCTTTATTTACCTTTCCCTACATGTTGAAAGCTAATCAATGTAGTGAGAGAACCCCTTTAACTCTACTTGGCTATATAAATCTTTTTCTTCAGCTGTTTCTGATTGTTTTTTAGGAAAGAGCCCACCAAGTTCTCTCATTTCTGGCCTGAATGTCAGCACACTATAGGTTTTTTCCAGTTCTGTCCAGTTCCTATAGTCTGTGAACTCTGCCTCTATCTGGTTTTCCAGTCTGTTCTAGTTGTGTTCTGATTTCGAACTGGTCTACTCCTGAATTCTGCCTTTTTTGGTTTCTAGTATGGTACTTCTTGTTGTACAGTCCTATATTTATGTCTGTCTTTCCCTGCCAGTCCTATATATATATAAAATCATAGGGGAGCTCTGACTGGTTGCTATGGACAACAAAGAAAGTCTTATACCTAGACAGTTTTCATACATGAGGCCCCTTGTGTTAGGGTATGTTCCCCCCGTGGTGTTGAGTCCATGTGAACATACGTTTTTAGATGCATGTTTGGATCCGTCTATCGGACCCTGAATGGACCCAAACACGCATCTAACAATTAGCAAAGTGATTTTACATTGCTTATCATATGAAACACGCATCGGCATTCAGAAAAGTGATCACCGATGCGTGTTTCATTGCATCTTTCAGATCCATCTTTTGGATGTCAATTCTTGATCCGGAAGATGCAGCAGGTGCCCTATTTAAAACTATAGGGTGCGATCCTGCTGCAGCCAGATCGCATCCAAACATGCAGCTTTTGGATCCAATTGACGCTGCGGTTTTGGATCCGATTTTTGGATTCAAAACAGATCCAAAATTGGATCCAAGAACGCCGCTTGAACACCCCCTATCTCTGCTGCATTCAGCTGCCAACAAACGTTCATTCTGGGAACCCTAACTTGGTTAACCTCTAACTTAGATTGCGCCCTCTGATCCGTGCCAAACTAGTTGCAATCCCAAAGACCCACACTGCTGTTTGGAGACCTTCTTTCTGTTTGTGTCTCCTGGTCTAGGATGCTCAAACGATGGTGAAATACCATTATATACATATATATATATATATATATATATAAATATATATATGTGTGTAAATAATATTATATATATATATATATAAATATTATATATTATATATATATTATATATCCGTAATACTCGAGATAACCCGCCCAAAAAAAAAGCCAGGCACCTCTTTTCCCCCCAAAAAACGGGAAAAATTTTTTGCCGGTATAAGCCTAGGGTAGAAAATGCAGTTGCTACTCATAAATTTCAAAAATAGAAATGGATACTAATAAAATTACATAGGCAGTTTTTAAAGTCCCCCATAGGCAATTATAGGGAGATATATGGCCCTATATGCAGGTATAGGGAGGTATATGTCCCCAAAAGGCAGGTATATGGCCCCATAGGCATGTAATAGGCAGTTATATGTCCCCCAAATCAGAATTATAGGCAGGTATTTGGGCCCCCTACGCAGGTAATAGGCAGGGTTTTTGGCCCCATAGGGAGACATAAAGGGAGGCTGTAGGCGGTATAGGCAACTGTAGGCAGGTATAGGGCCAGCTTAGGGCATGGGATAGGGCAGCTGTAGGCAGGGATAGGGCCGGCTGTAGGCAGGATAGGGCCGGCCCGTAGGCAGGTATAGGGCCGGCCCGTAGGCAGGTATAGGGGCCGCGGTTTGTAGGCAGGTATAGGCAGGATTTGGGCCCCTGTAGGCAGGTATGGCAGGTATAGGGGGCCAAAACTGTAGGCAGGTATAGGCAAGCTGTAGGCAGGTATTAGGGCAGGTATAGGCAGTGTAAGGCAAGGTATAGGCAGCTGTAATTTTGGGGAAAAGGGGTAAAGGCAGCTGTAGGGGGTATAGGCAGCTAGGGCAGTATAGGCAGCTGTAGGGCAGGTTAGGCAGCTGTAGGGCAGGTAAAGGGCAGCGAGCAGGTAATAGGGCCCAAGCTGTAGCAGTATAGGCAGCTGTAGGCAGGTATATGCAGCTGTAGCCAGGTATAGCTGGGCTGTAAGGCAGGTAGTAGGCAGCTGTAGGCAGGTATATGGCATCTGTAGGCAAGGGATAGGCCAGCTTAGGCAGTATAGGTAGCTGTAGCAGGTATAGGCTACTGTAGGCAGGTAATAGGAGCAAGTAGTAGGCAGCCTGTGGCAGTGAATAAGGCAGCTGTATGGCAGGTATAGGGGTCAGCTGAGGCAGGTATAAGGGCAGCTTGAATGCAGGGTATAAGGCGCTAGCTGTGAGGCAGGTATAGCGGCACTGTAGGCAGGTATACGGCACTGTAGTCCAGGTATATCAGTTAAAAAAATCAAAAACAAATCACTTACCTGCTCCCCGCTGCTTCGACCCCTCGCCGCTACTTCTCCGCCTCCTCGCTGCTCCGCCGGCCTCCCGCGAGATTGCCTTGCATCTTCTCGCACAGGCGGGTGACGTCATCAGGCCGCGCACGCATCAGCGTGATACACACCGCTGCCTGTGCCGTAAATGCGGGGCGCCTTTTGATCTGGCTTGTGCGGCCGCCCGAGAACCACCCTGCCCCGCAGTGGTATCCCTTCACCTATATGCGCGCGCGAGGATTCGCATATAGGTGATGAGATCGTGGCAGTGGCCCGGGCCAGTCTCAGCGCCCAGGACACTGTGGTCTCACTCGCCTCAGTTATGTGCGCACGTCCCCTGAGGAGTCGCATATAACTGAAATGCGTCCCTGTCGGCACTTCGGGCCATCTGCAGGCGCCCGAGCGCCGACATGACCTATATAAAGCCAAGGTTAGAGTTGTTTCACTCATATTGGCTAAAAACTCGCTTATACTCGAGTATATACGGTATAAAAAATATATATATATATTATAAATTTTAAATATATAAATATATATAATATATATATATTATATATAGTTAATAATATATATATATAGTATATATATAAATATATAAGTATAACTTTTCCTACTTCATCCTAATTTATCAACCATTTACTATTGTGCGATAAGTAGATTAAAAGTAAGTAATGAACCAATTTATTTATTTTGAAGATACCAAGACTTTGACACATTGTCCATGTTTCTTTATTACGAAGTGAAACATATACATACATGAGAATTACAATTTACTTGTATTCAAACTAAATATGCCAGTTACATAAAGGTCAAAGCAGAACAGTTAACAAAAGCCTAAGGGGGTACAATGCCCTTTTCATAACGTGTATCTTTCTGAATGTGTAATGACATCTCTAGTTATCAAAGAAGGACAATTGATCCTTCGTAATACTGGATTTGTACCCAGCCACATTCGGAAACCACAAGAAATGAACTGAAATGTATCAAAAATGTGAGGACTTTTTTTTTACTTTTCTAGCTGGAGTGAAGCCTTTTCTTTTTGTGTAAAAAAAGTGGTTATCTGTTTTGATAAGGATTTTATACAGGACTTTATAAAGTAACACAATAAAAATGCATATGGTCATCAATTCTCAAGGTCATTCATACATCAGAATCAAGTAACCACTTGTTGAATGTTATATATATGTAATTTTTTAAAGTTGATTTGAGTCAGAATATAAAATAATACACTGTTTTGCAGTAGATCTAAACAAAGTATAATCACTAATGCCCAAATAACATCATATAGCACTGTGCTATACCAAGTAGTGTTGTGTGACTTCTACAATTAACAGATGTATTAGTTCTTGTGGGAATCCTGGGCTACAGTAAAGTGTTTCTTTTCTTATCTCATGATGCTTAGCCAAAATATTGATATGTGAGAGGATGTCAGAAGGTTTGTGAACATAGCCTAACATTTAATGATGGGAAAGAGGGATAATCATATTCAGCATGGCCCACAGGTAGAGTATGGGAGAGATGAGCAAAATCATTCTAACGGAAGGTAATTCGTTTAGAATTCAGAGAATAATTTGAATTCTGAACAAGCCGAAGTCATGGCAATTCCATGGCAACAAATCTAAAATGGCTGCGAGCATGACATGGGCAAAGAACTATGGAGGAAGAAAGGAACGCTCTCAATGACAAATGGAGCAGACATGCAGCCAATCACAGCCAGACAGCTCTATGAATGTCACAGCCCTATAAAAGGCAGACATGTGTAAACTCTACCACTTGTCACTGGTGTCTCGTTATTGCACAAGCATCTCTCTGTAGCAGCACTAGATTGCATTCTGTGCAAAATACTTCCAATATACACACCTGTCCTGAACTAGCGTTTATTTTGGAATATTGCAATCTGTGGCAAAGAATAATTTTTTTTCACTTATTGTAGGGAACTCTGTGTCTAATCCAGTGTGTATATTTCTGCCTACACACATGTAAAATCATCGTAAGTTCAGTCTATAGTATGCAATCAATGCAAAGAGTTTTAATTTATTCACTTATTGTGGGGAACTCTGTGTCAATCTAGTGTTGTAAATCTGCCCCATACACGCCTGAAATCGCATTCAGGTTCAGTTTCAGTAGGAACATAAGAGAGACATGCAAATATCCCATTTAACTCGTCATTCTCGTGTTTTTTGGATCACTCACGCCTGTTTGTTTTTGCCATACAATAGCCTGATAGGATTCTATTGACCGATTGAAAGCTAGACACTGACGTTATGAAAGAAGGGCAAAATGTTCAGAATACTCCACGCAAAAATTACTGGCCGACAGCCCCTCCTCTCTTTGGGGGTGGGCTCTACATGTATCACAGCGTTTAAGAACGAACAGTTCTGTCATAATCTGTGGAATTTAACAGAGAGGTCGATTCTTTGGACGACCGCTAAAGCAATGATATTAAGAGCCACTCCATGGATATGCAGAGTCTAAGTACCCCCGATTTCACCAGCACCGCCGCAAAGCAGGATGGACTTGCTGGCGCGTGAGGCTACCAGAGTCGCAACCCTACGCTGATGTGACTTGCATGCGATGGGGCGGCTGCTTGGGGAAAATGCGGAGCAAAAATATCCATGAACATACGTGTCGGGGACAGGCAGAGGTCAGGACAGGCAGCAAAGGATCGTGGTCAGAGATGCAGACGTTCAGGCAGCTGCAAACAGGCAAGGTCTGAAAACATAGCGAACGGACTGGTACAACGTGTAGATCGAATAACGGAACGCCAACACTCCTCTAAAATACACTGAAACGCACACCAACAATCTGGCAGAGAGTGCAGAAGGCTTATACCTTATATAGGACGCAGCTGCCGCGGCAATAGACATATTACCGAGCCGCTGGCCCCTTTAAATCCAGACCATCGACGCACATACGCCCAATAGCAGCGGGTACGCTGCAGCGACTGGGACAGACAGGCGCCAAGAGCAGCTGGAGCGTGGGAGGGTAGTGTACTGCCGCCAGTGATCAGGCAGCAAGGTGACGGTCGCGGCGGCTGCAGAGCACCGTGCCAGCCTCCAAGCAGAAGCCGGGGGGCGAGCCGCGGGGCAGAGGCCGCCCCGGCGCCGGACCCCATGCGGGCACGGGGGCGGCCGCGGGACAAACGGCAACCCACGCCATCCCTCCAATGACAAGTACGCCCCCCTTTAGGTCCCCCCCCTCTTTTTTCAGTAATTAGAAGGAAAAGGAAGGTCATATGACCAAGTTTGGCCTGAGGTTCCCACGAATGCTCCTTCCGGCCCGAAACCCTTCCAGTCAAATCAGAAAGAAACCGCTTCCCCCTCACGTGTTTTTTCCACCAGCACCTTCCGTCGATCTCAAAGATGTTATCAGAGTGGCCACATTGAGAAGAGCGAGCAGATCACACGGAGAAGCAGTTCAGTCACCACAGGTTGAGGAGAGAAACATGAAGGCGTTTGGGATTCCAGAGTAGGTAGGCACAACGGAGCTTGTAGGAACCGGGTCAGTCGCCATGTACAACAAAAGGCCCAATACTTTAGGGCCTAACTTAAAACTGGGCACCTGAAACAAATAGATTTGCAGACAACCAAACTCTATCACCCCTCAAATAGGGGCGAGGTTATACTGTAACCTGTCCAGCCTTGGACCTGGTTCAGTGGAGCCTGTAGAAGGGCCTGTCATGGTGATTTGTCCAAGAGTGCCTTAGATGTCCTGCACTGGCTAATCCATCTGGCGAAGGATGACGACCAGGTAGCCAAGGAGAGGCGGCGGGGATGTAGCCAAAAACAACAAAAAGAAGGAGAGGCTCCAGCGATTCCAATTCTAGGTAAATTAATACGAGAATTCGCCAGGGAAGAGAGTGTCAGACCATATCCTGATGGGCACAGTAAACAAAAAATGTCTGTAATTCGTGAACCTTAAAACTTGTTAGCCCTCATCTACCTCCCCGTTAGGTTTGAGGTGTAATGTCAGATGAGAAGTCCTAGCTGAACCTGCAACTGACCAACATAGAGCCCGCCAGAATTCGAAAACAAACTGGATACCCCCCTATCCGAGATGATATGCAATGGGAAACCCGTGTAACCGATAAAATGTGTTGAAAGAAGTGCTGGGCCACGTGGGGGCAGAGGTTAACCCGGGCGAAGGAAGACGAAGTGATCCATTTTTTGAGAATCTATCATTCAGACACCACCCCCAAATGAACCATGTTTCCAGAGAGCAGGGAGGGCGTCCCCGTAACAAAGTCCATGGCTATATGGGACCAAGGTCTTTCTGGCACCGGGAGAGGCTGAAGCAGACCCGGAGGTACAGGCCAGGACAAACATCTTGAGCGAGGGTAGGCCACCAATAATAACGAGAGATTAGTTTCAGGTGACTTATGGACTCCAGGATAACCAGCTTTCGCGAGGAATGTCCCCACTTTCAGGATTCAAGCCGCATGTCCAGGGCGTACGTAGGTCTTTCCAGGGTATATGTTGTGAAGGTCCACGGTGCCGCCGTCGGAGGAAGTCCATTCTGGAGGAACTATTTGCTGTAGAGGCAACTCCAGCCCACTGTGTTCTGAGAATCTGAGAGGAGGGCTCCGCATTTACGTTCATCCCATCTGGCCGAAAGTGAATGGAGAAACCACATAGAGAGCGACCACCTTGCTTGTCGAGGATTCAGTTCGCATACTGAGATAAAGTAAGATTATTTTAATGATCGTGAGAGATATCGATGGGTGAGCGAGCCCCTCCAGCAAGTGCCACCATTTTCTAGGGGCCAACTTATGGCCGTAGTTCGCGATCACCGATTGTATAATTTTTTTTTCAGCTGGGGTAAAGTTTTTGGAAAAATAAGCTCCCAAGTAACGCAGTCCTCCCAGAGAGGGAACTTCTGTAGAAACGCGGCCAGCACCTACTGAGGAGGCGTCCACTTCTGAGGACAAACGGAACGCTGCAGTCGGCGAGACATAACAGGAGCTTGAAGCGAATGCTGATTTAAGCGACCAAAGGCTTCTTGGGATTCAGAGGCCAGATTTAGGGTTGGCATCTCTTGCGTAACCAACCAGCGGGGCCACGACGGTGGAGAAATGCGACTGAACTGTCTGTAATAGTTTGCAATCCCAAAAACTTGGATGGATCGAATGCCCACAGGTCGAGGCCACTGTAAGTAACCGCGGATAAAGCTTAGAGGGATCAACTGGCTGGAGGACCCTATCCAAGAGCAATGTCCCAGGAAAGGGCAACGAGGTGCGTTCAAACAAAATTCTGCCAGTTTGGCATATAACTCGGTGGCAACGGAGACGCTCTGAGCACCTGGCGGACAGGACGGTGGTAGCGGTGAGTCTCCAGATCCAGGAGAGAAGATTACGATGTCATCCAGAAGACAATAACACAGACATAGAATGATCGCAGAAGATCTCATTTGACAAATACTTTGGAGCACCACGCCTTGCAAGCTTGCAAGGGCCAAATGGCATGACTAGATATTCAAAATGGCCATCTCGGGTTTATTAAAGGCCATTTTGCAATTCGTCCCTCACGGATACGAATCAAGTTTGTAATTCTCCGCGTAAATCCAACTTGGAAAAAAATTTGCACACCACGCAGACGAGCTCAAAATAGCTTCCGAGATCAAGGCAAAGGGTATCGATTTTTTATTGGATTAAAATTGATTCCCCGATCATCGATACAGGGTCGGCAGAGTACCATCTTGCTTTTTACGACAAAGAAGAAACAGGCCCCCGCAGGCGAAGAAAACTTTGCGTAATAAAGCTTTACGGATATCACCTGGACCTATCGACATCACCTTAGTCTCTCGTACAGAAATGGGATAGACTCTGACGTTGGGGAGGAGTACTTACCCGGTTTGCAAGGTCAATAGGACAGTGAACTAGCGGTAGCGGGGAATGACTTACGGCCTGATCCTTTCGGAAAAGAGCGAACGGCAAAATTCCTGGTAAGGAGTGGGCAGATCTGGCAGGGCTTCGAAGACTTTACAGAGGCGGGCCGTAGGCTGAACGGAGTACAGGAAGGATCGCGAGTGGCACGTGGAACCCCAACGGATAACCGTAACCTCTCCTGTGTTCCAGTCTAATGTCGGGCATTGGTCTTGCAACCAAGGGAGGCTCAGGAGAATTTCAGAGAGGAGCGAAGCAGAACGCGAAAGCTCAGAGTGTCCCTTGTGTAAAGGGCCACCAATCTGCAAGTAGGGGCGTAGTTCAGAAACCGGAATAGCGTCCTTTAGGGCATATTCGCCACTGACGGAGGTAGACCGAACATGGGTTTACTGCAGAGGGGTCACCGGGATGTTTGAGATAAATTCTGGACCCCGAATCAGGAAGGCAGGTGCTTGAAATGTGCTGTCCAGTGACACTCCCAAGAGTACGGGAATGGTCAGACTGGGAGAGGCCGCTCTGAAACCTAGGGATGCCTCTCCTGCAGCCTAGGAGCGGAGAGTTATTCCCGTAGGCGCACCGACAGTCCCCATGAAGTGGCCAGAATCGCCAACAGTAGGAAGCACAGCTGCCTCGACGACTGCTGTGATCATTCTTTCCTGATCAGATGGGCTCCTCGACCTGCATTGGTTCGTCCTCAGGAACATTGGCGAGGAAGTGGAGTCATTTGAAAATGGTAGAGCCAGGGACGAGGTAGCTGTGGGCTTGGTTGGGACAACCCTCTCCCCCTTGTGAGAGCGGAGCTCTTGTTGTCTCTCGGCAAAACCGAAAAATTAAATTTGGGTGGCTAACCGAAATCAGTTTATCCAGAGCGGATAGCAGGTCCCGATCAGTGATCTCGTCTTTAATAGCGCCCTTTAAAAGGGCCTTGGGGCCCCCCCAGAGAAGGTCGCCACCAAAGCCGACATTAGATCCTAGTCCAGAGCTCTGAGGCCAGGTTGCGGAGTGCATGAGTACTGACCCACAGTATAGTCGCCGACGGAGACGGAGCAGCGCTCGGAGCAGAGAGGTGCGGCCAGGTTCCTCTAAAACGGTGCGGAACCCCCTGGAGGAAGCTTGCAATTTGCTTTCACGATCCCTCGTACATAGCGGAGTGCCCAGGTCCAAAGGCTTCCCCAGATAAGAGGCTAATTATAAAGGCCTACCTGTAATCCCGATCGTAGGAATTAGATGCCCCAACAACTGTGACGTCCCGAGATCGGGCAAAGTAACCTTGTGGAATCCATGGCAGAATTGTACTGTATAGGTTTGGTTCGGATTCGCTTGACCACCGCCAGCTGATGATAGTTAATCCACCCCCAAGGAGCGGAGGTCTAAGTTAGCGCCCCGAGGAATTCACCAAGCCCGCCGCAAAGTCGGGATGGGCTTGCTGCGGCGTGAGGCCTACCAGGTCCTACCCTCCAGGACCGTATGGTGAACTTGCTTGCGATGGCAAGCTGTGGTAATGCGTGGTGCAGAATCGATCCCAGAAACGTATTTGGGACAGGCAATCATGACGGGGGGGGGCGGCAGAGATTCGTGGTCAGAGACTGGCAGATGTTCAGGTGCAGACTGGCGCAAACACAAGGTCAGGAAACGAAGCGCACAGACTGGTACACACGTGTAATAAATTTTCGGAACTCCAATACACTCCTCAAAATATCACTAAACGCCCACCAAAAATCTGGCAGAAGAGTGCAGGAGGCGTATACCTTATATAGGACCTGCCGGCATCAATAGAGACAATTACCCAGCGTGCTGGCTCCTTTACAAATCCCAGACCAGTTCGTTGCGGCATGCCCTAAGCAGCGGGTACGGCAGCGCGCGGCTGTGACAGACAGGAGCAGAAGCGCACCGGGACGATGGGAGGGTAAGTGTACTGCGCCGGACCCCGTGCCGCAAGGGGACGGTCGCGGGAGGCAGCGGCCCCTGCACCGGACCCCATGCGGGCAGATGGCTTCCGCGCCAGCCCCCATGATAGGAATCATCTGATGATGGTGTAAAAGGAGTGCTCTCTTTTTATGCTATAGTGGGATCTTGTCCTCTGCTCGGTTCTTTTTAGCTGGCACTGACACACCCTTTCAGGCTGCGTTCCCACTTCAGTTATTTGGTCAGTTTTGATCCTGTAACTGCCCAGATAAGTGAAGAGTGAAGCGATTCTAATAGCGGCGCCTGTCATCTGCATGTAATACTAAAACACAGCATTGTTTCAATACCAAACCAGGCTCCCTATGCATATTTTTGCATGGCACAATGTTCTACAACACCCTACAGGCTCTCTGCAGCCAGGAAATAGCTGTTTAACGCGATTCGTCACAAATTAATTCTGAACTAACCAAATTTTTGGGAAATTCGCTCATCTCTAGTAGTGGTATGTCATTTTATAGTTAAATCAGTACATCCTCATTACAACACATCAAAGCCACATAATAGTTTCAGCTTTTGTTTATCCAACATAAATCTCCTATTGCAGTGGCAACCACTGTGACTGGCAACATAATAAATACAGCCAAAATACTCCATTAGCAGGCTATAGTGCAAATATGAACCTCCAATTGTAGTTATTTTGTGCAGTGTAATATATATGCGTATAAGCTTTATTAGTAAAGCTTATCCTTTAAATAGCATGTTGCAAAAAATAGTATATAATGTTCAGTACATTTGCAAATAATATATTGCTGTGCTAATTATAAATTTTATAAGGTTTCTTGCAATTCACTTCTTGAAGAATGTTTAAATAGGTGGTCTAAAAAGGTGTCAATGCAAGTGAAGGAGGTCATTATCAGGCTGAATGTAACAAAACAAATATATAAGAGAAATATCAAAAACTGTACAAGCAGGCAAATTTGGTATATCCTTAAGAAGATGAAAAACCGTGCGTAGCTAATCGACACCAAAAAGCCTGCAAGAGCATTAAAAACAACTACAGAGGATGATTGCAGAATTATGTTCTCAGTAAAGAATAACCCTAGAATAACATCTAGCCAAGTCAAGAACAATCTCAAGTAGGTAGACATATCACTATTAAGGTCTACAATCTTTATGAATGGAAGCACAGAGGGTAACACTGAAGGACACAAGGGCCAGACAAAACTTTGTTATAAAACATGGACGGGTAAATCTAAGATTCATTTGTACCAGAATTGTTGGAAGAAAACAGTATGAAGGAAAAGAAGGAAACTACATAGGATGCAAACATAAGCCAGAGAGCAGCAGTGACCCAGTATTTGTCCATCCTGGCTGGGTGCTATTGTTGCCCTGTTGATACATAATTAAAAAACATACATATAATATTTTTAACACTGTGAAGTAAAAACTTTTAAAAGCCCCAATTAATTAGACAAAAAACAGTGACCTTTTCCAGGAATGGGATGGAATTAACCCTTTCAGAAGCAAAGTAGCACAATGGTGTTGCTCATGTTTTATGCTTTATTAAGAATTGTTTTTTTCGCTTAAAGGAAATGTTTATATGAACTATATATAGTTTCTATGTGTAGACTGTGTTAGGCAGTGACAGGACAGTGACGCTTATTGAATATTAAAATGGAAGAAATATTAGAATATATTTGACATAATTGAAATTACTTAGGAATATTTACTCAGTCACCTAATAGGAGGACTTTCTATTTGCTCAATTGTAAAAGAGCATCTTCCTTTTTCTAATTTTTATTAGATAGAAATACTTATTGAAGTGGAAGTCAAACTTGATAGATAAATGTGTCCCTGCACAGTCTGAAATTGTCCATTCAGTGGGAATTGGACTGGAATAGTGACATTCTGCTGACTGGGTTATAGCTAAAGATTTTTTTTGGTAATTTAAGCTAAAATTCGATTCGGATTTTGACCTGAATCCAAAGCGAAGTGCAACACTACTGTAGTATTTGGCAACCAGTTTTAAATATATGTTAAAGTGTGGATACTGAGTAATACCCATTTGGAAGGTCAATAAAATGCAATGTTCTTTATCCTAAATATGAACTCATACAGTTTTCTAATTTACATGTACTGAAAACTATACTCATATACATTTCTTATACCAGTGCAGTAAGCTCTAGTCTAAAAAAAAATGCTAGAGCCCACAGAATCATCCATAGTAATAGCTCCTATGGACTTACTGTATGGTCTTAACATGGCATCATGTGACCCCTGATATTTAGTTTATAAAGGTATATACCAGTAAATTATTAAAGAGCAGAACGTCCTCAATATTACTATCTACAGCCAGGACTATAGTATATACAAGCCATGCTGCCCTAAGCACTGCCAGACACAGGTTGCACAGCCTTTAACACCTTAACGACCGCGCACCGTCTTTTGGCGTCGGCTGGTGCGGGTTGTTCGTCTACAGCGGTGATAAAATCCATCACCACATAAGATCATGGAGTACTGGGAGTCGGCAAGGGTTGCAGCAGGCCAGATGGACTGTGGCGGGGTATCTTATCCCGGGCACAAGTAGCACAGGCCTTCACAAAGTCTCTAGTATCTTTTGCCAGACCCGGCCACCAATAGAAACGAGAGATCAACTGATACGATCTTCGAGCCCCAGGATGTCCAGCCATCAACGAGCAATGTCCCCAATTCAGGACCCTCCTGCGCAGAGACAGCCGAACGTAGGTCTTGCCGGGAGGTATCTGTTGAAGGAGGACAGGTGCCGCTTGAATCAAGCGTTCGGGAGGTATAATGTGTTGGGGCTGAGGCTCCTCTCCAGTGATGTCCAATGCGCGAGAGAGGGCATCTGCCCTGATGTTCTTTTCCGCTGGACGGAAGTGGATCCGGAAGTTGAATCGCGAGAAAAGAGGGACCAACGAGCCTGCCGGAGGGTTAAGGGTTGGCCGACTGGAGGTACTGGAGGTTCTTGTGATCAGTGAAAAACTCGAAAGGATTACGAGCTCCCATCAGGAGAAGAAGCCACTCCTCCAGGGCCATCTTGATAGCGAGTAACTCCCGATTTCCAATCACATAGTTCCTCTCAGCCGACGAGAAAGTCTTGGAGAAGAACCCGCAGGTGATGGTCCTCCCCTTGGGACCCTTGTGAGTAAGGACTGTTCCAGCACCCACCATAGAGGTATCCACCTCCAACTAGAAAGGCTTCTCGGGGTAAGGGCGTGACAAAATGGGTGCGGAGGCAAAGGCCATCTTCAAATCTGAGAAGGCTTTTTCGGCCGCGGTGGCCAACACCTTGGATTAGCCCTCTTCTTGGTTAGAACCATGATTGGAGCCACCAGCGTAGAGAAGTGGGGAATAAACTGCCGATAATAATTGGCGAATCCCAGAAATCGTTGTATGGCCCGCAGGCCAACAGGTCGTGGCCATTGCAAAATAGCAGATAACTTAGCAGGGTCCCCTTTGCAGGCCTTGGGCGGAGATGATATAACCGAGGAAGGGCAGGCGGACTGATGGAACAAGCACTTCTCTATTGGCATAAAAGTCGGTTTTCTGCAAAAGGGGTTGCAGGATCTGGCGCACCTGTGACTGATGGGTCCGAGGTCAGGAGAAAAAAACCAAGATATCGTCCAGGTAAACGATGACGCAAAGTATACAGCAGGTCCCTGAAAACATCGTTTACGAACTCCTGAAAGACCGGGGAGCATTTCATTAAACAGGCCGAAGGGCATCACCAGGTATTCACATGGATGACCATCTCGGGTATTAAAAGCAGCCTTCCACTCATCACTCTCACGGATACCTGATGGCGGTTGTATGCCAACGCGTCGGTCCAGTGGATAGATCTTGGCTCCTTGTTGTCGGTCGAAGAGTCTGTGATTAGCGCAAGGGGTACCCGTTTTTCACGGTAATCTGGTTCAGAACCACGATAGTCATTGCAGGGGCGGAGGCTAGTGAGTGATCCCATCCTTCTTATGAACGAGAAAAAACGGCGCCCGGCGCGGGTGAAGAGGATTTGCGTTTTAATGCTTTTTGCAGTTTTCACGGATATAGTCCGACATGCCTGGTTCTTGGGCCTAGACACGGAAGACCCTGCCCCGAGGAGGATGGTCCCAGGGAGGAAGCAATGGGACGTCTTAGGGGCAATGAGGTGAAAGAGATTCAGCCTGCTTCTCCGAAAAGACTTGCGTAGTCCTGGTATTCGGCAGGAAGACTGGCTGAGGATGGTATGCCGTTGAGGAGGGCCGAGGTACAAAAGACGTGACTCCGACAGTCGGGTCCCCAGTGCAGGGAACAGAACATCTCCACGGTTTTCCAGTTGAGCGTTGGGGCGTGGAGCTGCAGCCACGGAAGGGCCTAACAGGATCGCTGAGGACGATCGTGAGAAGGAGGTAAAAAGGTGATCTTCTCTTGTGTAAGGCCCCCGCGTGGAGGGATGCCGTGTGCGGCCAGTGACACGGACCGCGGCGCCATACTCCCTGGACGCCGGAGGGGCTGCAGCAGCACAAGTGCTCCCGCAGCCTGGGCGGGGGACTAGGGACACACACTCAGTTTGTCTTACAGAGTCTTGCATTTGGGGACCTACAGTGGCCCCAGAGCGGTCTGTGTATGAAGCCATGACCAGGACTACACTGTGTGTGTCAGATCACTGCTGGTCATAGTGTCACTGAGCAGTTTTGTGGTGGGGGATGGGGGTTGGGGGTGGGGGGGGTAGGGTTGGGGGTGGGGTTGGGGGGTGGGGGGGGGGGGGGGGTGTAAGCGGGGGGGGGGGGGGGGTGGGGGGGGGGGGGGTGGTGGTCGGCGCGGGGGGGGGGTGGGGGGTGGGGGGGGGAGGGGGGGGGTGAGTGTTAGGGGGTGGTGGGGGGTGGGGTGTGGGGGGGGGGGTGGCGGGGGTGGGAGCTTGGATGTAGGGAAGCTGGGGGGGGGGGGGGATGGTGGGGGGTGGGTGGTGTGGTGGGGGTTGGTGTGATTGGGTGGGGGGGTATGGGTTAGGGGTGGGGGGTAGGAGGTGGGGTGGGGTGGGGGGGGGGGGGGGGGGTGGGGGGGTGGGGGGGGGGCTATTAGGGGTAGGGGGGGGTTGGTGGGGTTGGGGGAAGGGGGGGTTGGGGGAGATGTTGGGGTGGCGTATTGGTCAGGGGGGTGGGGGGGGGGGGGGAGGCTAGGGGGATTGGGTGCGTGTAGTGGTGGGGAGCTGTTGTGGTGGGTATTTCGGGGGGGGGGGGGGTGTGGTTGTGGTTGGGTGATGGGGGGGGGGGGGGGTGTGTGGGTGGGGGAGGGGTAGGGTTTAAGGGGGGGAGGGGGTAGGGGGGGGGGGGGGGGGTTTTGGTTGTTGTGGGGGTGGGATTGGTGTTGGGGGTGGGCGGGTTGGGGTGGGGTGATGGGTTTTTGGAGGGGATGGGGGTGGGGGTTTTTATTAGGGGTGGGGGAGGCTGTGGTTTGTGGTGTGTTGGCGGTGGTTTGTTTGGGTGGGGGGGGGGCGGAGGGGTTTGGGAGTGGGTTGGGGAGTGGGGGGGGGAGGGGGGGGGGTGAGGGTGGGGGGGGGTGGGTGGGGGGGGGGTGGGGGTAGGGGGTAGGGGTGCGGGTGGGGGGGGGGGTTGTGTGTGTGTGGGGGGGGGTGGGTGGGGGGATCTGGGGGGGGGGGGGGGTGGGGGGGGGGGGTGGGGGGTTTGGTCCGGGGGGGGGGGGGGGTGGGGGGGGGTCTGGCGGGGGGTGGGGGGGGGGGGGGGCGGGGGGCGGGGGGATAGTTGGGGGTCGGGGGGTGGTGCGGGCGGGGGGGGGGGGGGGGGGGGGGGGGGGTGGGGGTGTTCGGGGGGTGATAGGAGGTGGGGGGGGGTGTTAAGGTGGTGGGGGGGTTGGGGGGCTGAGGGTGGAGGGGTATTGGGGGGGGGGTGGCCTTGTGTGGGGTGGGGTGTAGGGGCTCAGGGGGGGGGGGGGGCGTGGGGTTTGGGGGGTCGGGGGGGGGGTGGTGGGGGGGGTTGGGGTGAGTTGGGGATGATGGTGGTGGGTTTTGGGTGGGTTGGGGGTTGTGGAGTAGGAGGGGGGTGGGGGGGGGGGGGGAGGTGGGGGGGGGGGGGGGGTGGGGGGGGGGGGGGTGTGGGTGGTGTGGAGTTGGTGGGGGTGGGGTTGTGGTTTTGTGGGGGGTTGGTTTGAGAGTGAATTTGGGGCGGGGTGGGTGTTTGGGTTTATTAGGGTTGTTATTGTGGGGGTTGTTGTTTTGTATGGTGGAGTATTGGTGGGGGTTTTTGGGGTGTGTGGGAGGTTGGGGGTGATGTGGTATGTTTTTTTGGGGGAGGGGGTGTGTATTTTTGGTGTCTTGTGGGCAGTGTGTTGGGTTGGTTCGTGTTGGCCTGGATGGGGTGGATAGGGTGTGGGGGGGGGGGGGGGGGGGTGGGAGTTGTGGGATGTGGGGGGGGGGTTGATTTTTGTTCATTTTTGGGTTGGTGTGTTTTTGGGGGGGTGGTTGTTGTGTGTTGTGATTATGCTGGGGTATTTATTAGTTTGGTGTGGGTGGGTGGTTCTTTTGTGTTTGGTTTGGTTAGGTGGTGGGTTTAGGGGGGGTCTTTTTTCAGGTCTTTTTTGATGTTGGTTCGGTTGGTGGTTGTTTTTGTTTTTTGATTGATTTTCGGGTATTAGTTTAGTGTTTTTATTTTTTGTTGTTTTATGGTGTGGGGTGTTGGGGTTTATGTTTGGGGTTTTGGGGGGGGTTTTTGTGAGGGTGTGTGGAGGTAGTTGTGGTTTTTGTGTTTGAGTAGGTGGTGTTTGGTTTTGTTTGTGGTTCGTTATTGTGTTGGGTATTGGGTTTGTTCTGTTTATTGTATGTGATTTTTAGGGGTTTTAGGGGTGGGGGTTTGGTTGGGTTTTTGGTTTATTTTTGGTGGGTTTGCTTTTGTATACTCTGGGGTGGGTTGGGTTGTGGGTTGTTCTTGGGTTTTTGACTTATGCTGGGGGGGTTGGGTTGGGGGGGTGTATTTAGTTATTGGTTTTATGTGTTGGGTCCTGGTTTGGTGGGTTTGTGTGGTGTGGGTTTTTGTGGTTTTTTTTTTTTGGGTTTTTTTGTCTTTTTCTTGTTTTTTCGTTTTTTTGGGGGTTGGTGGGGTGTTAGGGTTTGGTGTTTCTTTTGGTCTGGGGGTTGTTCTTTGTTGTTTGTATTAGCATATATGAATATGCTAATACATTAAGTGTTGAAAAAAAAAATTGATATGCAATTCTTTTCAAGTCGGACCTGAGCGGCGCTTTTGAAACACGCAGCAGTGATCCCTCATCTGAACGCCGCTGCATGTTCGGCATAGCGAGCAGTGATAATCTCACTGCTAATTGTTTAGATTCAGTCTTGGGGTCCGACAGAGGGAACCGCAAGACGGATCTAAAAAGGCTAGTAACATAGAGTGTAAACTCCATTGTGAACAAGCCTTATTTCTGTATGATTCTGTAGTTTTTGAGTTTTAATGCTCAACTCTGCAGTTTTCAGCCAGAAAGAAAGAAAAGTCATTCAAAGAGTCAGTTTGGGTTTGTTTCAAACCCCGTCTCATCTGAGGCTAGCCCCGCCCAAACTCAACTGAATAAACTATTACTTTGAAAGTAGAAGGAAAAACATCGAATAAACTGCCATGGGGTGGGGCTAGCCTTTGGTGGGTGGGGGGGCTAACTCCTGCTCATGATAAGATTTGAGGTTTAAAGTCTTAAAATAAGATCTTACAGAATAAGGGACACAGCGCTGGAAACAGCAGTTCTATCACTTGCTGTCCTCAGCAAGGGGTGCATAATCTATGTGACAGGTTCACATAGATTCTTAGCCCATTTGGTTCTAGTGATCTGATCTTTCTAGATTTGTTTGTTACTGATATTTTTTGTAAAACTATTCCACTGTTCAACTTAATCATTCAAATGTTTTGTAAAAAATGTTTCCCATCTCACTCCTCTAGAGGCCTCTTATACATAGTTGGGTATAATATTCTCTGAACTCATTTATAATATGCTCCTGAGATTGTAGCTTTTCATCCTTAGGGCCCTTAAATTGGTTATAAATATGTGTTGAATATGGTATTTTAACGTCAGTCAAGCAAGCAATTTACTCAACATATTATGATCAGTATTTCCAGTAATGTGGACATTGGACAATTCCTCCACATGGGAGTCATAGTCTCTCTTTGCTTGTATAACTCTTTATTTTGTGAGGGTTGATCAAGGCATATAAAGCATATTTGTGATGATAAACATCCATCACCCATTTTTTTTTCTCATTCAGTCTTTGCATTTTCTAGCCCTATGATCTATTATTTTTCCTATATTTGCTGCCAGCCAGAAATTTAATGCTTGGTCACTCTGTTCTAGATTATCATCAAAATAACTCATCCACTGCAGTGTGAATCAACACAGAATAAAAAAAGAAACTATAGGACGGGGGCAAAAAACTAAACAGCAGCGTCAATGCATACACATACAGTACATTAAGTATTGGAATGCTTTATGCATACATATTAAAAAGAATCATATTCTGTAAATGCAAATTCAGATGAGAATAGCCAACTTATCTGTTCTGTACACTGTTCCAGAGAAGCACGACCTGGTGGTGGACAACACTAAAATATATGAACAATTTTAACAATTTTATTGGTATTTGCAAGAAGTGTAGCATACAAGTAGACTTATACATTTCAGCTTCCTTCTCCCCTCTGCACTTGTTACTCGCCACATCACATAGTACCTTTCTGTACAGCACTTTAATGTTGGTGCTTACTGTGCGTGTAGCAAGAGCTGATTTCTGTTACATTGTTATTTTGCAGGTATCCACTGCAAAATCTTATTCACAGTATCCCGTTAGAACCACAGATACCTAAAATCCCTCCACTGTCACATACAGACTGCTTCACCAGCCTCCTCCTTTGTCACATAAACTATGCTGCTACATTCCTCTCCTCTGTCACATACAGAATGCTGTTCATGGCTCTAGGGCATCAACAGGTATTCAAAGTGACCATCTCAGGTATTAAAAGCAGTCTTCCATCATCAACTTTCACGGATACTAGATGAGGTTGTATGGCACCGCGTTGGTCCAGATTGGAAAAAGATCTTGGGCTCCTTGTAGTCGGATCGAAGAGTCCGTGATTAGTGGCAAGGGTAACAGGTTTTTACACGGTAATCTGGTTCAGGACCCCGATAGTCAATGCAGGGGCGGAGGTGAACATCCTTCTTCTGAACGAAGAACAAAAACGGACCGGAGGGTGATGAAGGAGGATTTGCGTTTATAAAGCCTTTTTGCAGGGTTTTCACGGATATAGTCCAACCTTGGCCTGGGTCTTGAGGCCTAGACCAACGGTGGAAAGACCCTGCCCGGAGGAGAACTGGTCCACAGAAGGAGGAAGTTCAATGGGACGTCATAGGGGCAATGAGGGAAAGAGATTCACCCCTCTTCTCCAAAAGACCCGCGTAGCCGGGAAAATTCGGGGGAAACCTGGCAGGGGGCCTGGTTGCCGTTGAGGGGGCCCGAGGAACCAAAAACAGTGACCCCAAGTCGGGCCCCCCAGGCAAAACCCTCCCCGGTTTTCCATTTAAAGCGTAGGGGCTGGAGTGCAGCCACAAAGGGCCAAACGGGATCGCTGAGGACGCCCGGGGGAAGGACAAAAAGGGATTTCTCCTTTGTAATCCCCCCTGTGGGGGGACAGGGGGTTGGTACGTACCGGATAGCATCACTAAGGAGCCCCCACTAACGAAATTCCCCAAAAGGCTCTCCAGGCATGCCCCGGGGAAGATGAACGGGGATACCAGAGGGGGTGGATAAATTTCCCCGGCGAAGCCGGGGAGTCCGCAAAGCGGACCGAATTACGATCCGGAATCAGTCGAACCCTACTTCCAAAAAGACGTGGGAAAAAGAGTTCACACCTAGGGACGCCTCTCCGACATAAAACCGGGTGGGGGGCGTTTCCCCTCCCGGCTGGGGCGATGCGGGCACCCCATTGCGAAAGTAAACCGGGCGGCACAATAGACCAAAATTTCTCTCCCCCGACGGGGGACGGGTTTTTCCTGTTCGGGAAAAAACAAAGACCCCGGTCCACTTGCTGGGGCTCTTCAGGGCCCCGTTAGAAGGAGGTGGGGGGAGGTCTTTGGAAAAAACCGGGGCCGGCGGGGCAATGGCTTGGCCGGGTGAGATCATTTCCCTGGCGAAGCCCCTTTTTTTCGCTTGGGGGGACGCAAAATCAATACAGTAGCCAGGTGGTCATTTGCTTAAGGAAGACGGGAGTTCAGCTCCCCAGGGCTTTTTTAACCCCCAAAACAGCCCTTTTTAAAGGTTTGGCCCACAGGGCGGGGTGTTCCAGGTCACCCGCGCCAGGGTCCGAAACTGAACCCAAAAGTCCCCCCAACCCCGGGAGTCACCCTGGCGAAGATTTCAGTGGGCGGCTCTGCAGGGATGCCCATGCTGGCTCTTCAAAACACTGCGGAAACTCGGAGAAAAAAACCTGCGGGTTCCGTATCCCCGGAAATTGTTTTCCAAAGAGGGTAGCCCAAGCCAGAGACTTCCCGGACAGTAGACAAAACCACAAGGCCCCCTTTAACGTTCAGGGGAGAATTGACCCGCCCCTTAATTCAATGTGCATAGAGCATGGGAATAAATCCCCCCAAAGTTTTTAGGGGTCCCCCTTTAAAATTGGAGGGGTTAAAGGGAAACCAAGCTTGGAACCCTCGGATACGGCAAAGGGCGTCGCCAGGGAGGAAGGTCGTGGCTGTTGGTTAGCCAGGAGCTGCTGCAGCATGGCGGGCAACTGATTTACTGCTGAGCTTGTTGCACAGTTGTGCGACTGCGAGCCACATTCGGTGAGGGCCATACACCAGGGAAAGGCACCTTTGGGGGGATCCATGGGCCGGGATCTTACTATCCGGATGTGGTAGTGGATCCGTGTACCACCGCAAGCATGGTTAAGCCGACCAGGGCGGGGTTAAGTAGAAAACCCCGGGTTTTTCCCCCCAAGTCCCCCATAAATGGGAGGACTTGCTGCCGGCGGAAAAAAATACCAGGTCCTTTCCACTTTGGGGCATTGCTTGCGGGGGCCCTCCAAGCAGTGCGTGATAAAAAACGGAGACTAGGGGTTGCGGGGAAGGCAGAGGTCAGGGCAGGCGGGGAGAGGGTTTGTGGTTGAGAACAAACGTAACGGTTGGTACACGGTAAACGAACAGATGCCCGGAAACCTTTTCCCCAAAGGTGTAGGGCAAAATAATGATCCGGGGGGGGGGCGTTCCGGAAGGAAGGAACTTATATAGGGTCAGCGAACACCCTTACCCAATAATCCGCGCGCTGGCCCTTTAAATCTAAGAGCGCCGGCGTGCACGCGCCTAAGGAGCGGGGACGCACGCAACGGCCGGCAGGGAAGTTGCGGAGACGCAGGAGCGTGGTCAGGTAAGGGATGCCGTGTGCGGCCAGGGACACGGACCGCAGCGCCATACTCCCCGGACGCCGGAGGGGCCGCAGCAGCATGAGTGCGCCCGCAGGCCGGGTGGGGGACTGCGGACCCATTCGTGATACAGAGTCAGCCCTGGGGACCTAGAGTGGCCCCAGAGCTGTCTGTGTATGAAGCCAGTGACCAGGACACACTGTGTGCTGTCCAGATCACTGCCTGTGTCAAAGTGACACAGTTCAGAATGTATTAGCATATATGAATATGCTAATACATTACTAAGTGTTGAAAAAAAAATTCTCCGTCACACACAAAACATTGCTCATGTCCCAGAAAAAAAGTAGAAACCAGTTTCCAGCTAGATGGTGTTTAAAGTGATGTATTCTTTATTGAAATTCCTTAGTAATAGCCTGCATTCTTTTTTCTTTGTTGGCTGTTGGCTCCACCATCATCATGCTACTGCTGGGTGGATATATATGAAGTTGGTGAGCTGATTGACACAGCAGTGTCTTGTTTTCTTCTTTGCATATACTGCTCATGCCCCCTCCACATAAAGATTGCTACTTCGGCCCATTCCTGTTTCACATATAGACTGCTGCTCCAACCCCCTCCTGTACCACATATAAACCTCTGCCCATGGCTGCCTTCTCTATTGTAATAGACCACCACTAACTCCCTTCTGTCACATATAGACTACATATATCCCCTCACTTTTAGTTTGCTGCTTATGGTCCCTCCTTTTTCACACATAGACTGCTGCTGACAGTTTCCTATGTTCCATATAGACTGTTGTTCTAGTCCTCCACTTTCATATAGACTGCTATTCCTATTTCATATAAACACTACTGCTGTTGCTTCCTCACTTTGGTGATATTCAGAACTAATAACACCTACAGTAGAAACAAGTATTGTGGGATCTTTGTAGTTTTACTGTAATGTGTGGAAAATCACAGCAGAATACAGAATAATGAATGAAGCTTCCCTGGACTTCCCGCTTCTCTCACTGCTCCTCCAGAAGGTGTAAACAAAGTTGAAAATGGCATCCAAGACGGCAGGCAGGCAACTGGCGCCCTCCCTCAAGTGCATCTTGGACTGTTAAGTGTGGATCACAGTATTCTCTACAGTCTAAACAATTAAATAAGATTTCAAGTCCCCCTCTGTTTTCCCACATATATAAATGCTATATAAATATATGTGTGTGTATATATATTGTAACGCTTCAAATGCGTTCGGACACCATCTTGGACCGTCATGGGGTTATTTTCGCTCACAGTATCGCTGTCTTTGGAAAAAAACGATGGCACTCCAACACTGGCTTCAATTCAATCTGACCTCAATCTGCTTTATTGAGGCACAGTATACAGAACACAAAATACAAAACAGAAATAAAATCCTCGGCCGTCTAGCCACTGACTAAACATTAAATCCTTCCCTTACTAACGTGGCCTATACCTACTGCACAGCACCACCACCTCATTGGCTTGAGCCCTTCACCTTGGCTCCACTGCTGCTCCACTTGCAATAGCAGACAACGCCCCCCGATCACCTGGAGACACAGTTTTTTTATTGCCATCCAGGGACTGGCCCAAAACCAGACATGGAACTTGGGGACCTGGAACGTGGGAACAACCACCCACCCATCTGCAGCTGTTCCGGGGAAGCCAACCCATAATGGCTGGATATCAGCCATACTACATACAGCCTAGTGTTGCTGACAGATAACCCTTTTCTTCCCCCACCAAGGCCAGGCCCTTGGTGGCACGTCTCTACTAGAGATGGGCGAATTGATTCTAACGAAGTGGAATTCGTTTAGAATTTCAGGAAAACTTCGGTTCTGAACGAAGTCGAAGTTTGGGGGACTTCGGTGAACGAAGTGTGCTTTTGATTGATAAAATGGCTGGAGCACATGGCGTTACATGGGGCAAAGCACTCTGGGAAGGAAGAAGGGCATAGCCTGCATGACATGTGCAAGATGAAGCCAATCAGAGACCGGCGGGATTCTGTGACGTCACTGCACTATATAAGTCCGGGAGCGACGCTGGCAGCTCACACCGCTCTCACTGTACTGACTAGGGAAGGTGCTGCCGCGACTGCTTGTAATAGCTCTTACTGAAGAACTGATTTTTAAACAGAGATTTTTTTGGGGAGTGTCTCAGCTTGTCTCAGAGAAAATGCTTCTTAACGTTCTATTTCCCGATTTTTGTGGGGGATTGGATCTGAAGTCCAGGTGGCCCAAAGCAGCTGCATAACATTTTTTAATGCTTTCTCTCACACACTTTAAAAATCCAAGGGGATCTAAGCCTGTTCCTGTTGTATCTTAAAAAACAAGTTTTTACAATACAAATACCACTTTTATTTTGGCTTCAATTGTTTTGCACAATTTACATCCAGGGGTTTAATTAAAAAGTTTTTTGCTGCTGTTACTAAAAAAACCCTCTTTTTACCCCAGAAAATAAATTTTCCTGTACATAATTCACAAGCAAGGTTAATTACAATTTTTTCTCTTGTTTTTAGCGTAAAAAACACCCCCCATTGAACACCTACAACTCGAATTGTGGTTCCCATTTTTTTGGGGGAAATTTTCATTCAGGGGGAATTAAGCGTTTTTTTCTCTGTGGACAAAAAAAACCGCTTTTTTACCGCCAAAAAAAAAAATTTTTTTCCCAGCATAATTTACAACGAAGGTAAAATTCAATTTTTTCTCTTGTTGTGTCGTAGAAAACACCCCTTTTAACACACACAAACCCTATTTTGGTTGCTCAAAATTGTTGGCCAAAATTTCTCCAGGGGGTTAATTAATTTTGTTTTTCTGCTTGTACTAAAAAAAACCGTCCTTTTTTCACCCCCCCAAAAAATAAATTTTTCCTGTAGCAAAAATTCACAAGCAAGGTTAATTACAAATTTTTTTCTTGTTGTGTACGTAAAAAACCCCATTTTAAAAAACGCAAAAAAGCCGTAGTTTGTGGTTGCCAATTGTTTGGCCAATTTACATCCGGGGGTTAAATTAGCGGGGTATTTATCAAAAAACAGATATTTCATCAAACATGTCTGTACATTTAGAACAAAAATATTTTAGACGAGAGGGGGGCAGCCTTCACCTCGATGACAGAGGGACAAACTTCCAGGGCCCCGTCGCACACAGCAAGGGGAAATCGCAGCAGGGTCACCGGGGGGCCCCAACTGCCCTGGGCATCTAGCACCGTGTGCTGACTACAACCCAAGGGGTTCTTGATTGGGTTTACTAGGGCACCACTTCCTCCCAGAGAAAATTGACAACCCCAGCCAAGAGTTGGGGGAAGTCAACCAACCCTTAGTTGGCTGGCCCGGAGCGGGGTCAGCGGCCCTCCACTCCTCAACCCCCT
This sequence comes from Phyllomedusa bahiana, assembly GCA_025379985.1. Classification (NCBI taxonomy): domain Eukaryota; kingdom Metazoa; phylum Chordata; class Amphibia; order Anura; family Hylidae; genus Phyllomedusa; species Phyllomedusa bahiana. The sequence goes on from JAODAL010003674.1 coordinate 26,537, forward strand.
CGCCTCCTTTTTCCCCCAGCCAGAGATCTACTATGGGTCGGGCCAGCGCCACTATACAGGGGAACAATTTGAGGAGGGGAGTCACCACTTGGGAGCGAAGAAAGGGGGCCCCAAAATCCCTGCTTCTTGCAGTAGGGGGCAAAGTATGATGTTTAAGTGGGATTTGGGGGTCATGTTGTGAGGGGTCCCGCCCCCTGCATACCGAACCGGGGGATGAGGACAGCAGTGCGAGATAAACAAAAAAGATGATGAAAGTACCCCCCGCCTTGGGGGCCGGTTAGGGGAAAGGGCTTCATCATCCCAGGAGGGAAAGGGGCCCTCACTTGTTTCGTCCCGGCAGCGGGGCAGCCAGCAAAATGGGTTTTTTGGCCGTGAGTCAGCAGGGACAGCATTTTGAGGTCGGGAGCTAAGCGGCCCCCGGGGTTTAAAAAAACCCCCCCTCGCAAAGGGCCAAGAAAGTACGGCCCCAGGGGGTCAGCGAGGCAGCGGCGGTATAGTCAAATCATTTCGGAGCGTTGGCGGGAAAATCCGATACTCGGCCCCGGGGGTGGGGAGTTCTTTGCTAAGAAAACCCGGAAAGGGGCCGAATATGGGTATATGTAGAAAACTGTGGGCAGAAAGTGAACGTGGGCCCGGGAGCTAACGTTGGCACCAATTTCCCCCCCGTCAACACAAGCCGGGGATCCAAACCCTCCCCCGGGGACATCATCCCCCCCTCCCCCATGCTCCTCCCTCGCTATTCATGGGCGCCCCCAAAACCTTTTCAAACGAGGCGATTGGCAAAGAAACAAAAAGTATTCCCTCCAACCAAACCCTTTAAAGGGGAAACAGCTGACCGGCTCCTTTTCCAATTTTTTTGTACGCAAATCCCTCCCTTTCCAAATTTTGACTCTGCAAAACCTTTTAAAACTAATGGGGATTTTTGCCCCAGCCCCCCCCAGATGGGGAGTTTTTCCCAAACCGTAATTTCTTTTCAAAAAGGGGAGTACAAAACACTTTTATAAAAAGTAAAACAGAAGGTTGGGCCAGTTTTTTGGGGCTTATCGGGTTTTTTTCCCAAAGGTTTTTCGGCACGCGGACGTCCCCCGGGGGCTGTAAACTATGGGCAGGGGCCCTACAAAGTCCTTTTCGGGCCCACTGGTGAATTTTGCTTCCGGCCCAGGCCCCCCCACCAACAACTTGGGGGCAGGAGACGCCGCTTTTCCCCCCTTCCCACGTTGTTTTAAAAATGCCGGCTTTCCCGCGCCAATTCTGCCTCCCCTCCCCTCCACAACCACCATCTCACCTCCACAAGTACGCTCCATCATAAACCCCATTGGGGGGAGGGCACAGCGTTTCACGCAGTTCTTCACCTTGGGTTGCCTCGGCGAACCAAGTAACACAGGGAAGGAACTGCTCCGCTCATGGGAGCAAGAAATCGATGTGTGGCTTTTCTTTCCGGCCCCCAACTGCAAAATCGGAACCCGGGGACACAAGGGAAGGGAACCCTGGTTCCGCCGCTGCACCGAGGATGGAAAGGCCCCTTTCCCCCCTTCAAAGGGGCACTTGTTTTCAACTGGTTGTGAAAAGGTTCCAGAAGTCTCCCCCGAACTTCAGAAATTCGAAAAAAAGGGCCCGGAAAAAATCATTTAAATTCATCCATTCCTACAAAGCCAGGAAAACCCCCCCCCGAGTTTTCAGCGGCCCGAACGGCCTCCCCCCAAAACACTCTGGGTATGCGATGTTTCCAAACCCTTGGAATTCCAAACCTAACATGTTGGAAACCACTGTATTTAACAGAGAAAGGGGCCCTTAACAATTTTTTTATGATCCCCGGGGGACAGGAGTACTTCCCCTTTTTGAACTTTGATGTCAGCCCCTGGCAGTTCCTGCTGACACCTGCCCTTTTTTTAGGGCCCTTCGAGGAGGCCACGTAAATTTTTCAGTTGCCAGAATACGGGATGGAAAAAACGTTATTCCACTTTCTTTATGTCCGGGAAAAGATGGGTGAAAAAATCTGTCGGGGAGGGGGTGGGGCCGTGGCGACAACATCTCGCCCGGGCCCCAAAAAAGTCTGGTGGGGACTGAAAGGAGGAGGGGAAAGGGGAAAAAAGGGAGCAGAAGCATGTCTGGGGAAATTGAGGGAATTTTTTAAACCCAGGTTTACAAGAGAGGAGGAGCAGAGCAGTTGGAGAAAGGGGGGAAGATGGAGGGGGGGGGGGAAAGGGGAAAGGGAAAACAAAACAACCGTGGCAGAAAAACAGTGGAGATGGGGCAGGGCCCCCTTGGGGTCCCTTTTGCAGATGGGGGCCCCCACATGCTGATTTTCCTGGCAGGAACACCGAAAAGTCCCCGCAATCCGGCAGAGGGGTGACCTTCTGGCTCTCCCCCCCCAATTTTGGGGGCCCCGGGTTTCCCCGGGCCCAAAAAGGGGGCCTTTTCCCCCGCTATTTGAGAGGGAGGAACCCAAAATCAAATATATTTGGGAAAACCCCCGTAGCCCCGTTGGGCCCCTGCCTATGTGGTTTGGGATCGTCCCTACTCTGACAGGGCCCGACCGGGGGGTTTTCAAACGCTCACAAAAAACCCCGGGCCCCGGGCTTTCCGGGGGGGAAAGGTGGGGGGGCGGTACAGAAAATACTCCATAGCAGCAACCTTAAATCGGAGTCACTTGATTGACATTTCCTTTACCCCAAAAATGAGGAGGGCAGCCCTTCAGCAGAAACGGGACCTGGAGAAACCCCCTGAACCAACAGGTGGTGGCTTACTTGGACAGCACTCTGCCCCCCATTAAAGATCCCGCTGGACTACTGGGCAGCCAAACTGGGTGTGGGCCGCAACTTGCCGAGTTTGCAGGAAGAAGCTGTCCTGCCCGCCAGTAGTGTGCATCAGAGCAGGTTTTTCATCGGGGGGGGCCATGTTATCCCCCAAGGAAACCCCTTTGCCCCCCCGGGGAATGTGGAACAACTGACCTTTGTCAAGATGAATAAACTGGATCAGCCGGGTTTTCCACACACTAATGCCTTAGGCATCAGACTACATCAGTCATGACACCTCACCCAAACTGTGAGAAATGAGTCTGGATTCAAACTACCTGCCTCAGCCACTATTCTCATGCCGCTACCCGCCTGATGCCACACATCTGCTGACAGTTTCTCCATCTGCCACCAACCATCTTTACCAGGGACTGGTATAGCCACCCACCTCCACACTCTGTCATTGTGCCACTCTGTGGCCTACTACTGTTTTGCCACCTCCAGAATGTCATTGTGCCACTGCCTGACCTCATGCTTCTGCTGTGGCTGCTGCCGTGCCCTCCACACTGTGTCATTTAGCCACTGTCTGACCTCATGCTGCTGCTGTGGCTGCTGCCGTGCCCTCCACACTGTGTCATTGTGCCACTGCCTGACCTCATGCTGCTGCCGCCGTGACCTCCGCACTGTGTCATTGTGCCACTCTGTGGCCTACTCCTGTTTTTGCCACCTCCAGAATGTCATTGTGCCACTGTCTGATCTCATGCTGCTGCTGTGGCTGCTGCCGTAACCTACACACTGTGTCATTGTGCCACTCTGTGGCCTACTCCTGTTTTTGCCACCTCCAGAATGTCATTGTGCCACTGTCTGACCTCATGCTGCTGCCGCCGTGACCTCCACACTGTGTCATTGTGCCACTCTGTGGCCTACTCCAGTTTTTGCCACCTCCAGAATGTCATTGTGCCACTGTCTGACCTCATGCTGCTGCCACCGTGACCTCCACACTGTATCATTGTGCCACTCTGTGGCCTACTCCAGTTTTTGCGTGTCAAAATTGTAATCAAATAATAAAAGGTGATAGAATATCGCATCCAATGAAAGGGTACCCTATATTTATAAAAAAAAAAATTCACGTGCAATTTCAGCAATGTCATATATATGCTAAAATGCCCTTGCGGGAAAGCATATATTGGCCAAACAACAAGACCAACAAGAGTGAGAATTAATGAACATAGATCACAGATAAAATTGTTCAGAACTAGAATGGAAAAAACAGGTAATAAAGAAAAAGATGTAGAAAAAAAAAAAATTTGGTGAAACATCGGTGGCCAGACATTTTTAGAATCTGGACACAATGTATGGGATCTGAAATGGTGTAATTCTAGAAAAAGTAGAAGCAAGTGATACACATATTTTAAAAAATAACTTGTTACAAAGAGAAGTATTTTGGATCCACAAAATGCAAACACTGACACCTAATGGCCTGAATGAAGAGTGCAATTGGAACGTCTATACCTGAATTCTAGTTCTGAACAAATCAGCTGCTATGTGAAGTAACCAAAAGTAAGCTACAATAGGATACGGCATATAATGAATAAAAGATAAATATGTCATATGGCCGTCATACTGATGCATACCGCTTGTTTTTATTATTATTGTTTTTAAGATAATTAATGTACATTGAGACACACAGGAATCATAAGTGATGTATCCTAAGGTTACCTCTATGCTTGACAAATAGGGCGTGTAGCTCTCGAAACGTCGCGAGACGTAGCACTGTATGAGAGGTGAGGTGTTGAGGAAGGCTCACACAGCAAAAGATGCTGGATGCAACAAGTCCACTCCGGACGGAATCTCCCATGCGACTACGCAAAGTAAAAGGAGATACTTCAATGAACCACCAGGTGAATGATAAATGATAATACAATATATAGAAAGTGAAGTGTGGAATCTGTTTACACTGGACATTCAAATTTTTATGTAAGATTTGAATAAAACTTTATATGTTTTATTATGGAAGCATACCGTTGTATATATACCATTTGCACTAATATTGGAGGCATATTGAATAGCAGATGGGGACCTGCAGCAAAGGTATAACCTGTGGGTTCATTAATAAAGGTGCATTGATGGTGATTATATAATCAGCTACTCCAGTTTTTGCCATCTCCAGAATGTCATTGTGCCACTGTCTGACCTCATGCTGCTGCCGCCGTGACCTCCACACTGTGTCATTGTGCCACTCTGTGGCCTACTCCTGTTTTTGCCACCTTCAGAATGTCATTGTGCCACTGTCTGACCTCATGCTGCTGCCGCCGTCACCTCCACTCTCTGTGTCATTGTGCCACTCTGTGGCCTACTCCTGTTTTTGCCACCTCCAGAATGTCATTGTGCCACTGTCTGACCTCATGCTGCTGCCGCCGTGACCTCCACACTGTGTCATTGTGCCTCTCTGTGGCCTACTCCTGTTTTTTGCCACCTCCAGAATGTCATTGTGCCACTGTCTGACCTCATGCTGTTGCCGCCGTCACCTCCACTCTCTGTCATTGTGCCACTCTGAGGCCTACTCCTGTTTTTGCAACCTCCAGAATGTCATTGTGCCACTGTCTGACCTCATGCTGCTGCCGCCGTGACCTCCACACTGTGTCATTGTGCCACTCTGTGGCCTACTCCAGTTTTTGCCACCTCGGGAATGTCATTGTCCACTTTTCTGACCTCATGCTGCTGCTGGGGCAGCTGCCATTACCTCCACACTGTTCATTGTGCCACTCTAGGGCCTAGTACTTTTTGGCCACCTCCAAATGCATTGTGAAAACGTCAGACCGTCATCTGCTGTGCTGCTGCGTCACCTCCACACTCTGTCACTAATGTTTGCCACCTGAGCTCCCCACTTGTTTTTTTCCAGCTTTCGCTGGCATGACTTTTATCAGCAACATTCCCCTTCATTTTTTTGGTCAGTTTTTCCCTCTTAAATGCCCAGGGAATTTTAGAGTGAAGCGATTCTAATAGCGCGGCATCATGTGCGTGTCAACTAAAAACACAACATTGTATGAAGACCAAACCAAGCTCCCTCTGCATATTTAACCCATGCACAACATTCTACAGCACCCTGCAGGCTCTGTGCAGCCTGGAAATAGCTGTTTTTTAACGTGATTCGTCCCAAAGTAATTCGGAACTAAGTTATTTTTTGTCGGGAAATTCGGCGAAGTGAGCGAACCGAATTTTGAGAAATTCGCCCATCTCTAGTCTCTACCAGGATGACTGCTCCTAGTGGCAGAAACAGGCAACTACTTGTAGTTGCTCTGCCACAATATGAATATATATATCACAAACCTAACATTAAGGGCGACATGTATGATCGGAATTTGCGCCCGATTTCTGGCGGAAACTGCGCCTCAACGGTCCGAATCCACTATCGGACACAGTGATGCGGTGTTAGGCACAACCTTCTCCACTTTCGGATGCGCCTAACATGAACGGGCGTGCAATGGGCACGGTGTGGGGGTTCTGGTTAGACGCACCACATTCGAATACTCCGATGCATGCATGATCGCGGGTCGGCAAAGTGCGGTGCATTGCAGCTCCGACAGGCAGACCTCGTTGAACATGGTCTACCTGAGCCAGAGGAGGCGAAGTAAAGTTAGAACGTAATGGGGCAAAATGTGCTCTAGGTCGACTGTCACAACAGTACAATACTAAAAATGAGTTGTCTATAAAATTATTTCATTAATAAAGATAAATATCAAAGTTGTCTAAAAACGATTAAATGTATTGTAAAAGTTGATCATTTAAAATTAAAGGAAAAATATATAAGATCGCAAAAGATCTCAGCTCTCACCTCCGTGAGGCATGGAGTATGTTTCAAAAAAATTTTTTTATTAGGTCTAAAACATTATCTGAAGAAGAGCTCAAACCTTCTTAAAAAATACATAAATAAAATCACTAACAAAAAATCAATAACGGCGCAACATCAGGAATTGGGATATTGGAAATTGCTGGAAATACAGTAATTCAAATTCTGTAAGCGCTTCTCATTGGTCGGCATAAACCAGCCAATCAGAATAGGAGCAACAGTGACCCATTATAACCTATGGAGTAGTGTTGACCAATCAAATGAAAAGGCGGGACAGTTCAAAATACAGTAAAAAATGCAGAAAACAGCTGATTGGTTGAATTAGCGGGGGCTTGGCTATCCCGGCCAATCAGACCGCGAGCTACTTTGTCCCATTGTAGTCTATGGAGAGATGGGGGCACTGAAATCTCAGCTCCGTGAGGCATGGAGTATTAGTAAATAAATCGTTTTTATTAGGTGTAAAACATTCTCTGTAAAAGAGCTAAAACCTTCTATAAACATACAGAAATAAAATCACTAACAACGCGTTTGTCGCCGTCTCCGGCGCTAAATCAGGAATTGGGATATTGAAAACTGCTGGGAAGTACAGTAATTCAAATTCTGTGGGCGATTCTCATTGGTCGGCAGAAACCAACCAATCAGAATAGGAGCGACCGTGACCCATTATAACCTATGGAGTAGTATTGACCAATCAAATGAAAAGGCGGAACAGTTCAAAATACAGTAGAAAATGAAGACAAGAGCTGATTGGTTGAGCCCAGGCGGCAGATACGAATCCACTAATCATATGTAGTGCGTCGATTTTGAGTGGAGCAAGAAGGGCGCGATAGAAGGGCGCCCTAAAAGTTATTACTGTCTATGGGAAATATTCTAGTACTGTGATTGGTTGGGGGAAGAGGGGCTCGTCCTGCTTAGCCAATCAGCGGGTGAGCTACTTATCTCATAGCGTTCTAGGGGGTACAGAAATTCAGAGCAAGCTCTGTTTGTGATTGGCTAAGTTAAAAGAGGCGCGATTATTTGGGCCAATGGGAGAGCGAGCGACGGTCTTATGGGTTTTCTAATGCAACCTATAATAAAACTGTACATGGCAGAAATAAAATGATAAGACTCACGAAGTTGTACCGATCTGTATATAAAATGAACAATAATATGGGGGTAACGAAAATAAAATAATAAATATTAATTCAATAAATTCATTTTTATTTCTTTATTTTCGTTAGCCTCATATTATTGATCATTGGCTAATGAAAATAATTGATTGGCCGGGATAGCCAAGCCCCCGCTAGTTCAACCAATCAGCTCTTTTCTGCATTTTTTACTGTATTTTGAACTGTCCCGCCTTTTCATTTGATTGATCAATACTACTCCATAGGTTATAATGGGTCACTGTCGCTCCTATTCTGATTGGCTGGTTTATGCCGACCAATGAGAAGCGCTTACAGAATTTGAATTACTGTATTTCCCAGCAATTTTCAATATCCAAATTTCTGATGTTGCGCTGTTATTGATTTTTTGTTAGTGATTTTATTTATGTATTTTTTTAGAAGGTTTGAGCTCTTTTTCAGATAATGTTTACACCTAATAAAAACGATTTTTTTTTATTCATACTCCATGCCTCACGGAGTTGAGAGCTGATATTTATTTCTTTAGCGATCTTATATATTTTCCCTTTGATTTTAAATGATCAACTTTTTCAATCCATTTAATCGTTTTTATACAACTTTGATTTTTCACTTTATTCATTCATTCATTTGAAAGACAACTCTTTTTGCTCTTCACTAACATGTTTAATGATTTTTCGCTCATTTCCAGCCTGTCTCGAATCGTCATGCATGTTAGGCGCAGTCCTTCTGCGCCTAAGTCCCGCACTGTAACTCACACACTGGCGAGGCTCAGGGGACTTTACACCGCATGTATGAGCGCACTTCGGGCGCCGACATACATGAGGCGCAGCTTTCACGTCCGAGCGCTCGAAAACGGGCGCTCCGACGCGCCGATCTTCATACATGTCACCCTAAATATCCATTATCTTAACAACCTGCCAATATTTTACATATCTTAACAACTAATATTTTTATAATTAAGGTTTTTTGTTTTTTTACAATTTTATACTAGAGATGCAAAAACACTCCCATACCTGCAGCCAAAGAAAAAACTTCTCCCCCATAGTCCTATAATTGGTTAACTTGCCTATCTATCTCAGTCCGATACACAATAAATGAAGTGGCATTGTGCATCTGCAGCTACATTCAGATGGTGGTTTTGGGACTTCTATTCTGATAGGTGGCAGTCCTTGCAGTCAGACCCCCATTGATCAGATAGTTATCACCAATCATATAGTTCAGTAATAAATGTTGTTCATGGTCCAACCTCTTTAAAGAAATGAATGTATGGTCCGTAAACAAAAGCGGTTTACTAGCTGTCCTATCTACAGTCAAGACTGTCTTGCAGAAGAGTCTACTGAATACTGACTTGAAGGTGGTAAAGAGTTATGCTATAAATTATTTAATGTTTACAAGCAGGAACAGTTCTGCTCTCCCTTTGTTTTCCACACAGCTGCTCTCATCTAAGTACTGTTTGAAGAGAACCTGTCAGTTCCATTATGCTGACCTATATGAGTTAGTGGCAAGTCAACCGAGCTTAAAATTACTGTCCACCTTTTGACATTGTCATTTTAGGTCCATGGTTCTGTAATGTTTACGCTCCATAAATATTTTTAGTGTATTTTGATAACCAAGCTCCAAATCCCCTGTACTGATGTAAAATATAACATCTTGGCCGCCGATAGGTGCGTGCTGCATGCTGTTTTATTAATGAGTTCACTGTATAACAGTGTGCAGATATCTACCTGCAGTGGTGCTCAGGTCCATATCCCTGTCCCTATTTTCTCATTTTCAGTGCACTACATGACTGCAACAGTGAAACCTTTCCCTTTTCCTTTTGTATGTACAGATATACTGTTGATTGCACAAACAGTGAGCGGTGGGAGCATGTATGAACCTGAGCATCATTGTGTTGTTAACATGCATAGTTCTTTGCGGTTTTTTTTACAAATAATTTGAAATCCTTTATATTCTCAATGAATAAAAAAAATCTAAAAAAAGAAATAAACACACAAACCTTTTAATAGCCACTTAAAACCATTTTTTCAGTTACAGTCAATGTTATATTGCAATATATTCTCATGAGAGTATTTAATACTCTAAAACTACTTAATTGTCTGATTGAGCCATTTTTTAGGAAATGTTAATTAAAAGTGAATAAATCTAATGGGTTTGCTTGTCTCTAAAGAATAGAGCTGACTGAGGATTCTGACTAATCATATTCACTTTGAATCAGTGATCACATAACAAAAGTTAGTTAGCTGCCAGAACATAGTTATATTTTGTGTAAAGGAATAAAGGGGCTCAATTTTTAAACTTTAGAACTTCATAAAAAATACCAACTGTGCTAGGCCCCAAACACTTAAAGGGATATTCCTATCTCATTGATTAGCTTTAAACATGTAGGAAAAGGTAAATCAATATTATAACCATGTACATTTCTGTTCCAATTTTGCTTCATTTACGAGTTAGAGTAGTTTTTATCTGCTGCTTGTTTACACAAGCTGCTCTAGTTACTGACCAACTCTCTCTGCTGTTGTAGCAGTGGTCAGGCTGGTGACCTCACTCCGGGTGAGGCGGGCGATTGCCCGAGGCGCCGGGGCTCCTCTCACCACAGAGGGGCGCCGCCCGCCTCACCCGCCCCGCGGTTAGCCCTGGACTCTGCACGGCCTTTGTAAAACAGCCGTGCAGAGTCAAAGCCCACAGCTGCACACACTTATTGCAGCTGCCGGCACAGGGAGGAGGCAGGACGGATCGCTCCCCTCCTGCCTCCTCCCCTGTATGTATCAGCACTCAGTCAGCGCACTGATACATACACAGCAGCGTAGCAGGGGGGCGCACGGCTTTCACCGCGCCCCCTGTGACGCTGAGTCTCGGCTCCCGTCCATCTCAGGAGACACCGGGAGCTGAGTGTAAGCGGCGTGATGATGTCACCCCGCTTACACTGAATGCCGGCTCCGGACCGGGGCGCGCTGCAGGGATCCTGGAAAGGTGAGTAAATTTTTTTATGTTGTTATCCTTAGCTACAGTTCGACTAGCAGGACTACAGGGGCAACTAGCAGGACTACAGGGGGCAACTGGCTACAGGGGGCAACTAACTACAGGGAGCAACTGACTAGAGGGGGCAACTGGCAGGGCTACAGGGGAAACTAGCAGGGCTACAGGGGGCAACTAGCTACAGGGGGCAGCTGGCAGGGCTACAGGGGCAACTGACTACAGGGGCAACTAGCAGGACTACAGGGGCAACTATCATGGCTACAGGGGAAACTGACTACAAGGGTTACCATCTGGCTACAGAGGCAACTATCATGGCTGCCGGGGCTACTGTCTGGTTACAGGGGGGTATTATATGGCTACAGGGGGCAACTATCATGGCTGCCAGGGCTACTGTCTGGTTACAAGGGGGTATTATATGGCTACAAGGGGGCAACTATCTGGTGAAACATTGTGGCGCTTTGTTTTACGGGGGGGGGGAGGGGGAAGGGGGTGAAATTTCTTCACTTCGCCTTGAGTGCAATTTAGCCTAGGAACTGCCCTGAGGAAGACTGGAGCTTGCTTCTCAGTTCTGCTTCTATCTTTCTTTCTGAGAGAAACTACTGACCTCAGTAATCTTGGGACTTGCAGTAGTTTGTGAGTGATACTGTTATCTATTGATGGACATACATAGATAAAAGTGTGAATTTAGAAGAATCATAATGTTCATCTCAGCAGTTTTCTCTCAGGACAAATACAGCTCTGATAGCTCACATTCATAGATAGTCCTCCTGCTTGGACAGTATCCTTTTTTTTTTACTACCTCCTTTAACCTATGTCCTCTAAAACCCACAGCCTGGAATAGGAGCTAACAGAGCTGAAATTTTACTCACAGCTGTAGAACCATCCAAAGCTAGTACAGGAAGTGATAGTCTGAAGCCAAATGTAATGAGCAGGTTCTGTGAAAATAGCAAGATAGGAAAACCTCTTTAAGGACTGGCTGAATCAATACATTTTAAATTGTAGTTCAGAAAATATGACACCTTTCCCTCCTGTGGAGCCCCCTATCCATTTGCCTGACAGGTTCTCAGGCAACAGGAAGGCCTTTGTGGCATTTAGAGAGGGATGTCGCCTGTATTTTAGGCTTCACCCACTTATCTTGGGGAATGAGGAGCAAAGGGTGGGAATTGTTATGTCCCTACTTCAGGGTCCCCCCCAGGAGTGGGCATTCTCGTTACCGCCTGATTCATTAGAACTGTCTTCTGTGGACAGGTTCTTCGCCGCCTTAGGGTTACTTTTTGATGACCCGAATAGGGAAGCTGTGGCCGCGGCTCAGCTGACCACCTTGAGTCAGGGTAAAAAGACTGTGGAGGAGTATTGCTCCGAATTTCGGCGCTGGTGTGTTCCGTCTGGGTGGAACGACCCAGCTCTTAGATGTCAATTTAGATTAGGGTTAGCTGACCATGTGAAGGATTTATTGGTGGCTTTCCCTACCCCTGGTACTTTAGATGAGGCTATGGCATTAGCCGTTCGTCTGGATAGACGTTTTAGGGAGAGACGTCGAGAGAAGGCTAGCACCCCGGTGGGTCACTCCATAGTCACCCCTACACCCACGGTTCCCGATATAAACCAAGAGGAGCCCATGCAAGTAGAGGCTTTTTCTGTCACTGCTGCTAGGGACCGTAGGACTCCTCGTCGTATCCAGGGATTATGCTTTTACTGTGACGAAGGTGGACACGGCATCAGGGAGTGCTCCAAGAGGAAGACCAGGTCGGAAAAACTCCAGCTCCTAGGTGATTTGCAGGAAGATCAGCTAGGCGAGCAGGTATTTCCTATTGTATCCAAAAAATTGCTGCTACCAGTTCAGATTTCATACTTGTCGCTGTCTGGTTCTGGGAGTGCGTTTGTGGATTCTGGATCAGCTTCTAATTTTGTTGATGCGTCTTTCGTCAAACGTCTAGGCCTACCTTGGAATCCGCTATCTGATTCTCTGTGGGTTGTGGCTATTGACTCCGCTCCACTAGCTTGGAGCACAATCCAACATCATACTCCTGAGCTGGAGATGGTGGTCAGATCCATACCTATTGAAAAGTGTATTCTATTTATCATTGAGAGGCTGACATCTGATTTGGTTTTGGGGCTGCCCTGGCTTCAGAAACATAACCCAGTGTTTGACTGGAATTCAGGGGAATAAGTCAGGTGGGGACAACGGTGTGTTGACAGATGTCTCCCTACCATACTGGGCAATACTGATGTGAAGGTTGATGCTCTATCTAGAAGCTTCTGAGCCAGCCACGCATCCCAGGAGGATCCGGCACCTATATTGCCCAAGGAGACTATTGTCTCAGCTATTTCCCCTGATTTAGCCACTGAGATTAAGTCCCACCAGGATATGAGACCTGCTGATTGTCCTATTTTGAAGGTCTTTGTCCCCACTCAGTTCCGGCTACTAGTTTTAAAAGAATTTCATGATTCCGTGTTATCTGGGCATCCTGGGGTGTCTAGCACAAAAAAGCTCATTTCTCGTAATTACTGGTGGCCGCCATTGCCTCGTGATGTTGAGGCCTATGTGGCATCTTGTGAAGTCTGCGCTCGGGCTAAGGTTCCCAGAACTTGTCTTCCTGGTGAACCATGCCCTCTATCTATACCTGAACATCCATGGACCCACATCTCCATGGATTTTATGACAGACCTTCCTCCTTCGGAGGGCAAAACAGTTTTTTGGGTAGTGGATGGTTTCAGCAAAATGTGCCATCTTGTTCCATTAAGGGGGTTACCGTCATCCAAAAAACTTGCTGAACTCTTTGTCAAACACATTGTCAAGCTTCATGGGTTACCAGAGAATATCGTTTCGGACAGAGGGGTTCAGTTTGTTTCTCGATTTTGGAAAGCCCTTTGCAAGGCTTTGGGTATCACCCTGTCCTCTTCTGCCTTCCACCCAGAGTCTAATGGGCAGACAGAGAGGGTAAATCAAATGGTAACACAAAAACTCCGTTGTTATGTATCTGATCAGCTGGTAGACTGGGTAAAATACTTACCGTTGGTTGAATTTGCCATTAACAATCAGGATAGTAGCTCATCTGGGACCTCACCTTTTACTGTAATTATAGTTTTCACCCTAGGCATGCGTCGTTTTCCAGTGCTACGTCTGATCACAGCGGGGTGGATGTTATCATTAAAGATCTGTGCACAGTCTGGGCCCAAGTTCAGAAGAACTTGGTTCATTCCCCGAACATCCAGAAAGAAAAATTCTGATAGACGGCATCTGTGTTCTAAAGGGTTTGCGGTTGGGGATAAAGTATGGTTATCACCCGAAATCGGGCGATTGAAAGTTCCCTTCTGTAAACTCGCGCCGCAAATTTTTAGTCCATTGTGGTTCAGGAGGTGGTTAACCCGGTTGCATATCGCCTGAAATTACCCTCTTCTCTCCGTTTACATAATGTGTTCCATCGTTCACTTCTTAAGAGGTATATTCAGCCTGTGACTCCGCCCTCTAGACCTCCTTCTCCAGTTCGCATAGAGGGGGAGTTAGAAAATGAAGTCGCCCGCATTTTGGATTCTCGTGAGGTCCAAAGGTCACTGCAGTACCTGGTCCATTGGAAGGGGTATGGTCCTGAGGAGAGATCATGGGTTCCGGCGAAATCCATCCATGCTGATCACCTGGTGAGGGAATTCCATGAGTCTCACCCGGACAAACCCAGACCAGGGAAGAGTCCGGTGGCCCCTCCTAAAAGAGGGGGTGTACTGTCAGGGCTAGGCTGCACTCAGGCTGCAGGGATCAACAGGCTGCAGCAGCTGATTTGCAACCCCACCCTAATACACTTACTGCTGGCAGCTCTGTGAGTGACAGACGCCCAGCCACTCCGGACAGGGGGCGTGTCACACCAGCCAATGGGAGGACCCAGAGGCCGCTCCAATCAGCTACACGGGCGGTGTCAGGGAAACACATTTGAACTCCCTGCTAGCTGAGTGCCGCACCTGTGAAATTTCCTGGCTGCCTTGCTTTCCTGTTATTTGTATTGTGCTGTTTACTTGTGTTACCTTTCTACCTCGCTTGTCTTCTGATTTTGTACCTCGCTCCCGTTTGGCTTTTGACCCCAGCTTGTTTACGTTTATCCCTCTGGTTCTGATTTGTGGCTTTGGGATTCCCATTTTGGTATTTACCCGGACTGTCTGACTATTCTTCCTCCTGATGGCCCCAGCACTCTAGCAGCGCAGGGACTGTCATCCAGTTGCCATCTGCCGCCTAGGGCAGCACGTCAAGTAGGCAGGGACAATGGGCTGGGTTCCAGTCAGGGCTCACTGTACCTCCCTTGACGTGACACCCTACCTGTTGAAAGCCAGTATTTATAGTGAGACAATCCCTTTGAGAGTAGACTTTATTAAATGAAAATATGTCCCATACAGCCAGCCCTGACCTTCTAAAAAGATAACCATGTCTATTCTTGTTTGAATCTTGAAGCTTTTCAGAAACTAAATCATTCAATTGAAAAATGTCAGACATATTACATGTTTTGTCAGATAACAAAATGATAGACCATTTTTAAATTTCTAGAATATATCTATGCTTTCTTAGCTATCCTTTAAGCAAAGTGATGTCTATTCAATTTATTTGGTGTTATTTCTGATTGCCTGGATTCCATCTAAATCTAAACTACCCTTTTTGTTCATAAAGTGAAGTTAAAGGAGTTGTCTCCCTACAGAGTTTCATAGGATGCATGAATGAAACACTCTGTCACTTCCTGGTTCAGACTGACTGTGATTGCATACAGCTCCCTGGTGTATTCAACTCTGTGTTTTCAGTTGCTAATTAGTTCAGATTAGCTCAGAAGCTTCTCAGAAACTGCTAGCAGGACTTTTTATCTGATCCCTCAAACAAAAGTCCTAATTAGTGCTGTTTACTTTAGATAAATCAAGCTTTTTACTGCCGGCCAGCACAGAGGCTGCCGCGACCTGTGTGATGACGTCACTCACTGCTATCACATAGAACAAACAGCATGGGGGAGAGATGTTTACAGGTCGGTTACTAAGGGAACTGAAATAGCCAGGGAGGTGATTAATTCACTTGTATCTCCTTAACAAAAACAGAAGAACAAAGCAATATATTTGGAAAATGTCTTTATTTTGTGTTCCCTACAATTGAAAGCTATTGTTTTTAGTGAGACAACCCCTTTAATGACAGAGGGATCCAAACTTTTGCACAACATATGTGTAAAATAGTGATGAGCGATTACGTTGACTATCGTCATCGGGTCGATAGTCGATATCGGCAATTATCAATAAGATATTCGATAGTCGATAATAGATTATCACCGATGACCATTAAAGTATATGGGAGAGCAACAACACCTTCATTCTTACACCCAAACAGGGCTGGAGAAGCTGGAATTAACATCCACAACAGTTAGAGATGGGCGAATTTCCCGAAATACGTTTCATACACTTCGCCGAATTTCTCAGCAAAAAATAACTTCGTTTCGAATTACTTTGGGACGAATCACGTTAAAAAACAGCTATTTCCAGGCTGCACAGACCGCGGGTGTGTAAAGTTGTGCCATGTTTTAAAAATGCAGGGGCTGGTTTGGTTTCTACAATGTTGTGTTTTTTTTGACATCACATGCTGCCGCCCTCGTAGAATCGCTTCACTTAAAATTCCCCGGGGGCATTTAAGGGGGCAAAAACGACCAAAAAACTAAACGGGAAGTTGCCTAAAAAAGGGTCATCCCAGAGAAAGATGAAAAAAAAAAGCGAGAGCTCAGGTGGAAAACATTGTGCAGAGCGTGGAGGGGACGGGGCAGCCACAGCGCAGAGGTCAGACAGTGGAAAAAAAGACTTTCTGGGGGTGGCAAAAACGGGAAATCGGAAGCAATGGACAATGACACAGTGTGGGGGTCACGGCAGAGCAATGGGGTCAGACTGGCAAAATACAAGGGTGTAGGTCACGGCACAGCCACAGAGCAGCAGAGGTCAGACAGTGGCACAATGACAGATGGTAGGTCCGCACAGCCAAGCGCAGCATAGGTCAACAGGGACAATGACACAGTGTGTAGGTCACGGCAGCAGCCACAGAGCAGAAATGAGGTCAACAGTGGCACAAGACCAGTGTGTGGGTCACGGCCAGCCACACACACATAGTAGGACAGGGGCACAATACTTTCGGAGGGGCAAAAACGGGATGGCCACAAGGGGAAAATGACACGTGGGGGGGTCCGGCACAGCCACACACAGCACGAGGTCAGGCAGTGGCAAAAAACCCATTGGGGAGGGGAAAAAAACAGGAGTGGGCCCAGAGTGGGACAATGACACAGTGTGAGTCACGGCAGCAGCACAGCAGCAGCATGAGGTAGACAGTGGCACAATGACAGAGTTGGATGGGTGGAAATACCAGCCCTGGTAAAGATGGTTTTTGGCAGATGGAGAAAGTCAGCGATTTTGGGGCATCAGGGGGGTGGCGGCATCAATAGGCTGAGGCAGGTTATGAACCTAACAATTCTCACTTTTTTGGGTGAGGGTCATGGCTGAGTAGTCGACACCAAAGGGCATTGGGTGTGGAAACCCTGGCCGATCCACGCCTGATTCATCTTGACAAAGGTCAGCATTTCCACATTTCCCGTGGACAAGCGGGTTTCCCGGGGGCAACGATGGCCCCCCCACTGAAACCCCCTGCTCTGATGCCACCTACTGGCGGGAGGACAGTTCTCCACTCAAGCTCGGCAAGTTGCCCACACATCCTTTTTGGCTGCCCAGACCCACGGACTTCAAAACTGGGTCAGGTGCGTCCAATACCACCCCCTGTTTGGGTTTCAGGGTCTGCTCCAGGCCCTGCTGCTGCTCGCTGGCGATGCCCTCCCACTAGGCGGGTAAAAGGAAGTGCTCATCAGGACTCCAACTTATTTGTGCGATAGGGTACTGCCCGACCCCCCCACCTTCCCCCGGGCAGCCGGGGCATAGTATTGAGGCTGAAAAACCCCCCGGTCAGACCTGTCAAGGAGGGACGGAGCCGCACACAGCAGCGGCCAATTACTAGGGGATTTCCCTATTTATTTGATTTGCCCTCCCTCTCAATAGCCGGTAGCGAGCCAAAAAGTCACCCCTCTGCCGGATGCGACTATTGGGTGTACTAGCCAGGCAAATCAGCAGCTGGGGGCCCAAACTGCACAAGTGCTCCGAGGGGCTCACGCCTAAAACTCCACTGTATACTCCCCATGGTGCTTGCGGTCATCTGTCTCGTTTCCCAACTCCACTCCCTCCTCCAGCTGCTCCTCCCCCTTCTTGTCACCGGGGTAGAAAATCCACTCATTTCACCAGACAATGCTTTCTCCAATTCCTCCTCCCCTCCTCCTCCATTTCAGTCCCCATCGGACTCATGTGGCCACGAGATTAGTCCCCACATCTCCACCCCCTGCCCAGACGTTTTTTCAGCATCTGTTCCGGACAGAAGCGGGGAATGACTTAATTCATCCCGTATCCGGCTAGAAAAAATAACGTCCCTTCCTCGAATGGCCTAAACAAACGCGGGTGTCAGATGAGCGCCACGGGGTGACATCAATTTTCACGGGGAGTACTCCGTGCCTGGACATCAAAAAATCTTAATGGCCTTTTTGAAAACAGTCGGTCCAACGTGCAGGCGGGAATTCCAACGGGGGAAACAACGCATACAAGTGGTTGGGGAGGCCGTTCTCTCTGCAAACGAGGATGGGCCTGGTTTTGTGGAAGGGGTAAGTGCATCACTTTTTCCGGCCTTTTCAGAATCTTAAAGATCGGTGGAAACTTCGGGAACCCTTTTTCACAACCAGTTTGAACACGGCCCATCAGGGCGCATGGCCCAAAACCCTTTTTTTGGTGCGCACGGGCCCAGTTCCCCCCATTGTCCGTCACCATGGTTCCATTTGAGTTGCGGGGAGAAAGCCACACTCGATTTCTTTGCAACGCGGAGCATTTCCCTTTCCCCCTTGTGCCCTTGGGTTTCCGAGGAAACCCGGGTGTAAACTGCTGACCCCCCGGGCCCTCCACATGCTTTGATGGGCAGTACTTGGGGGGGGGGGCTGAGTGGTTGGAAGGGGAGGAGGAGGGGGAGCGGGACGGGCAGGAGCCCAGTTTGACAACGTGGAGGAAAAAGCGCTCTCCGCCAAGTTGTTTGTGTGCCTGGGCCGGAAGCACTTTCACCCATGGGCCAAAAAGGAATTACTGGCCCCCTGACCGAGTTACGCTCCAGACGTCCGCGTTTCCGTCCCCTTTTGAACAAATCTTAAGTCAAGGACTGGCCCACCTTTTTTACATATTTATGAAGTGTGGTACTGCCTTTTGGAAAAGAAATTAGGCTTAAAAACTCTCCATCTCGGCTCGGCAAAGCCATAATTCTTAAACGGTGCAGATCCCCCATTTGGAAAGGGAGGGACTGCAGCACCAACAACTTGGACGGGAGTACGGGTCAGCTTCTGCACCTTAGGATGGTTGAACGCATACTGTTGTCTTTTTGAATCGCCTCGCGAACGACTGCGGGCGCCATAGTACGAGGACAGACATCGGGTCCGGCAGGAGGGCCACCACTCGAGCCCCATTTCTCCAGGCCACCGGTGTGCCCGCTGCATGTTTTTGATGCAGGGCCGTGGTGCCAACTTAGCCCCCCTGGCACGCTTCACTTTCTGCTTACAGATTCAATAACCCATATCGGCTCCTCGGGTCTTAGCAAAGAACTCCACCCCGCCGAGAGGATTTACCGCCAACGCTCCTCACTGAGTGACATTTTGCCGCCCTGCTTCCTGGCCCATCTCCCTACTATCTTACCGCGAAGGGGGTTTTTTTTCCCCTGGGGCCGCTTGGCTCCTGACCTCACACTGCGCATCCTGCGACTCACGGCCACACAACCCATTTGCTGGCCCCCGCGCCTGACCCCAAGCTGACGCCCTTTTCTCCTGACGATGATAAGCCCTTCCTCCCCCGGCTCCCAAGTCGGTCGGCTACATCATCTAAAATTTTGTTTCATCGTCACTGTTTCCTTTCATCCCGGTCTTGGATGCAGGGCTGCCCCCTCACAACATACCCCCATCCACCTCAACATCTATACTTTGCCGCCACTGCAAGAAGCGGGGGGATTTTGGGCCCCCATTTTTTGCGCCAATAGCTGCTGACTCCCTCCCAAATTGTTCATCCTCGCTAAAAAGGGGCGCTGAGCCCAACCACATATTTAAATCTCGGCTGAGGGAAAACCATGGGACAGAGGGGGGTTGGGGACGTTGGGGGCCGCTGACCCCCCCCCCCCCGGGGGCCATCCCAAAATAAGGTTGTGTCTGAGGTTCCCACCGACTCTTGGGCTGGGGTTTCAATGTCATCTGGGGGGAAGAGGAGACCTAGTCAACCAATAAAGAACCTTTTTTTGGGTTTGCTTTCAGCCACCCGTAGATGCAGCGGCAGTTGTGGCCTCACCGGGGGACCCCTCACGACGTCCCCCTTGCGTGCTGCAACCGGCCGCCCAGAATTTTTATGCCTCTCCCATTTGCAGGGAAGAACCTCCCCTCTTGTCTGACAACTTTTTTTTCAAAAATTACAGACACTGTTTATGAAGATATCTTATATGATAAATACACCCCTTATTTGACCCAAATAACCCTCTAAGAAGCTTGGGCAAACCCTTTGGGTATAAATTGCGCCCACAAATGGGCGGGAAAAAATTTACTTTTATGTGCCTTTTAAAAAACCGGTATTTTACTGAATGTAAAGGTTTAAATTAAACCTTCAGATATGAATATCACAGAATTTCTTCTTGGGGCTTTGAAAAGAAAGTTTTTTTTACTGAGTGCAACTGCAAAAAAATACTTAGTTAACCCCGGGTTTTAAAATTGCGCCAAAAAATTTGAGCCCCCACAAACTACTAGTTTGTAGCATTTCAATGGTTTTTTTACGCCCACAACAAGAGAAAAATTTTAAATTTAACCCTTTGCTTGTGAATTAGGCTAAGGAAAAATGTATATATTTTGGGGGGTGAAAATCACGGTTTTTTGGAGTCACCACACTGAAAAAAACCCTTTAAAATTAAACCCCCGGGATTAAAATTTGCCCCAAAGAATTAGCCACCCAAACTACTGCTTTGTTAGCGTGTTACAATGTGTTTTTTTTTTAACCCACACAAGGAAAAAAATTGTAATTAACCTTTTTGCTTGAAAATTTACTACAGGAAAAATGTATTTTTTTGGGCGGTGAAAGACGTTTTTTTTGAGTCCCCACAGCGGAAAAACGACGCTTATTCCCCCCTGGATGTAAATTGCGCCAAAAATTGACCCACCACAAACTACTACTTTGTACGGTTACAAGCGGTGTTTTTTACGCCCACAACAAGAATAAAATTTAATTAACCTTGTTTTGTTGAATTTAGGCTACAAGAAAAATGATTATTTTGGTGGGAAAATCGGTTTCTTGGGGGCAGCACAGGAAAAAAAACCCCCCTTTAAAATTTTTTAAAAAATTGGAACCAAAAATGAAATTTTTGTTTGTAAAAAAATTTTTTTTTAAAGAATACAACAGGAAAGGGTTTTCCCCCTTGGAATTCAATGTCTTGGGGCAGTAATTTTAAAATTTAAACAGCCAAATGCACCAATGGATTTGATCCAATCCCAAAAAAAAAAAAATAAAACGTTAAGAAAAGTTCTGAAAAATGAGAACCCCAAAAAATCTTTGGTTTAAAAACTTCCGGAGCACCCCGGCAGACCCCCGATAACAGTGAACGGTATAGCCCCCTTGCCCCCACAATTTCCCCCTTGTTTGGTCCCCCCTTTTTTTCACTTCCCAAGGCTTCCCCTTTTTCCC
The DNA here is from genome assembly GCA_025379985.1 of Phyllomedusa bahiana. Lineage (NCBI taxonomy): Eukaryota > Metazoa > Chordata > Amphibia > Anura > Hylidae > Phyllomedusa > Phyllomedusa bahiana. The sequence continues at coordinate 48,001 of JAODAL010003674.1, forward strand.
CCCGGGGGTTTTTTCCCCCTTTTTCCCCCCTCCCTTTTTCCCCAAAAACCAAATTTTCCCCCCCAATTAAACCCAAAATTTACCTTTTTAAAAATTTTCCAAATTTAAAACAAACCAATTAAAAAACAAAACCTCCACCAAAAAATCAAAAACTCCCCAATCCCCCCACATATTTTAAAAACCAAAAAAAAAAACCAACCCAAATTTTCCCCTTTCCCCACCACCCACCCAAAACCCCCATAACCCCCAACCCCCCCCTTAAAACCAAACAAAAACCCTTTTCTTCAAAATTTAAACCCCACAACCACCCAACCCCCCCCCCCCCCCCCCCAAAAAAAACCAAAAAACCCCCCAAACCCCCCCCTTTTTTTTTTTCACGGTTCCAACCTTCCTGGGCAACATACTCCCTTTGATCCCCAAAATACAAATGGCCCAAAGCAAACCCCCAAAAACCTTTAATATTTTTTGAACTACAATATTTAAAAAAAAATTTTGGGGGGTTTAAAATTTTAATTTTAATTTTTTTTTTTTTTAATTATAAACAAAAAAAACCCCCCTCTTTTTTTAAAGTAATTTTTTAAAATTAATTTTAAATTTCCCCCAAAACCCCCCAAAAAAAAAAAATGTTAAACTCCCCAAAAACTTCTAATAAAAATTTTCCCTCCCTTCTGAAATTGATTTACCAAAAAAAAGTTTCAAATTTTTTTTCCCCAAACCCTCAGATAGGTGACCTCCCCAACAAAATTAACCCCTTTTTTGATTGCCCCAAAAAATTTTTTTCCCCAAATTGTAAAATTTTTTCCACCCTAGCCTTTTTTCCACTTTTAAACCCCACAAAAACAAAAAACTTTACTGACCCCAAAAAAAAAAAAACAAAAACCCCCTTAAAAAAAGATATTAAAATTTTTTGGAAAACCCCTACACCCCGGGGCAAAACTACAAAAACACAAGGGGGGTTCAAAACTGCCTCCCAAAGTAAAAAAAACCAACAAATCATACTAAAAAAGGTTTTTTACCTTCAACCGTTTTCTCAAATTTTATTAATTTTTCCCCGTGTCTCACAAAAATTTTATGCCAAAATAAAAAAACACTATAAAATTTAAAAAAAAAAGGGAATTTTACCTTTAAATTTTTTGTACAAAATTCTTTATTTTTAAAATGCAAAAAAACTTTTCCAAAAATTTTTTGAAAGGAAAAAACACCCATCGAAATGTTATCATTAAAAATAATTTTGGCCCTTCAATTTCAAAGGGACCCCCTTCTAAAACCATTAAAATGCAAGGGGCCCTGAAAAAAGGGGGCCCAAAAAAAACCCCGTACTAAAAAATTTTAAATAAAATTTTTCACCTACAAACCCCCTGACCAAAAAACCAAATTAACTTCAAGGGGGGAACAAAAAACTAAGGGCAAATTTAAAAAACAAACCCCCCCAAAAGTTAAATAAAAATTTTGCCCCCCCCGAACCTCGTTACTTAAAAAGAAAATTTTTTAAAAAGCAGTCCCCCTACCAAAAACAAAAAGAAAAATTTTAAAAAAAAAACAATTTTAAAATAAAACTGGTGCTAACCATACAAAAAATTCCCTTTTTCCCCACGGGGCCCCTCCCCCGTCCCCCCACCCTCCCTTACAAACCCTTTAAAATTTCTCCAAAAAAAACCCCAAACCTTTAAAAGGGGTCCCCAAAAGGAAAAACCCTGTTAAAAAAAAAAATTTGCTAGGGTTTTTAGTTTAACAAGGGGGGCCCCCCCCTTTTTTCCCATAAAACACAAAACTGATAAAAAAGGGGGTTTTTTTTAAAAAAAAAATTTGGTTTTTTAACCAAAACCCCATAAAAAACCCCTTTATGAAAATCCACACCCCCCCCTGCCATTTTTGTTTGCTGTTTCTTCCGCCAAAAACAGGGAACCCAAAATCCGAAAAAATAATCCTTTTTAAACCCAAATTAGCGGGTCTAAAAAAAAAATTGGCCACTCACGGAAAAATTTTCCATCACAAAAAAAACCCCTTAAAAATTTAACTTCTTTTTCAAACCCAAAGACATTCCTTTTAAACCATTTTTCAAAAAACAATTCGGGGGAAAAAATTTAAAAATTTTCCCCTCAAAAAAGTACATGCACCTAAACCGCCCGCCAAGAATTTCCATTTTTTTAAAAAAACCTTTAAAAAGGGGCCCCACAACAAAAATCCAGTCCAATTTTATAATTTTTTTAAAAATTCGGTTACAAATCTCAGTATCCCCCCCGGGGGAGAGGGACATTTCAAAAAAAAAAAAAAAAAAAAAAAAATAAATAAAACCCCCCCCTTTTTCCCATATTACTCATAAAAAAAAAGCCAAAAAAAAATGTAATTTTTTTAAAATTTTAAAAAAAAAATTAAAAACAAAACAGAAATTTTTTTTATCCCCTCACCTTTTTTGGCAAAAACTACCAAAAAATTTTAAAACCCCAAAAAATACAAAAATTTGGAAAAGAAAAATAAAAACAAACCAGGGAAAAAAAGGTTTAAATTATTTAAAAAATTAAAAACAAAACCTAACTTTGGGCCCAATTTTAAACCCAACCCCCCAAAAACACATCCTTTTTTTAAAAACCCAAGTTCCTTTTACCTTTGGGTAAAAATGACATCCCCAAAACCTCGGGGTTTTTAATGTTCCTTATTTTTGTAAAATTTTTTTCCTCACCTGTTCCCCCTTTTTAAGGGGGGCCCTTTCCATGTAAAATTCCTAGGGGAAAACCAAAAATTTTTTTCCAAAATAAATTTAATGCAAAGGACTCTCCCAAAATTAAACCTTTCTTTCGTTTTAAACTGAAACCCTCTGTTTTCCTTGGGAAAAAAAAACAAAAAACCCGGAAATTTCATAATGAAAGTTTTTAAAAAAATTTAAAATTAAATCGGGAAAATTTTTCCTAAAAAAAATGGGTTTTAAAATTTTTCCAATTTCAAGCCCATTTTTGTTGGACCCCTTTGTTAAAAGGCCCATTCTTAAAAAAAAAATTTTATTTACAAACCCTTTTTAACTAACCCTCTTTTAAAAAAAACCAAAAAACCCCCAAAAAAAAAAACAACATAAAAAATTTTTACGTTTTTTTCTTTTTGTGATTTTTAAAAAAATTTATTACTACAAAAAAACTTTTCATTAAAAACCAATTTTAATTTCCAATAACCCCCTATTTCCCCAAACCCCTCAAAAAAAATTAAAAAAAATTAAAAATAATTTTTACCCCCCCTTAGAAAAATTAAGGGTTTTTTTATTGGTTTAAAAATATAATCTTTTGGGTTTTTTACAACACACCCCGGAAAAAATTTTTGGGGGTTGAATTTTAAAAAAAGTACCCAAAAAAAAAAACCCCTTTTTGAATTTAAAAAAACAATTAAAAAACTGAAATTTTTTTAAAAAGAAACAACATTTAAAAAAAAATACTTGCTGCAAAAACAAACAAAAAACAAAATTTTTTTTTAAGGGGGTGAACCCCTTTTTTTTTTTTGGTTTTCCGGAATTTGGCGGGAAAAACCCTTCCGAAAACCTTAAGGCCCCACCCCCCCCCGGGGGGAAAATCCCCATTTTTTTTAACCCAGGGTTTAAAAACAAAATATGGTCTATTCAAAGGGCCTTTTCCCCTTATTGGGTTTTTAAAAGGGGGGCCAAACCCCTGCCCCGGTTTTCCCCCTGGATACTAAAAGCCCAAACCTTTTTTTTGGGGGGGGTTTTTTCTGAAAGGGGGATCATGGGAATAAGGGCTCCCCCCCCCAAAAAGGGGAAAACATGGAACAAAACTTTTTTTTTTTGGGGGGGGGCTTTACCCCCAAGAAGGGAAAATTTTTTTTAAGGTTGGTCCCCCGAAAATTTTAAAATTTTTTTTTTTTTTTTACAATTCGTGCCTCAAAAAAACTGGCAACCAAAAAAACGGGGTGTGTGGGGGGGCCAAAACCTTTAAGAAAAGGGGATCCCCGGGGGAAAACCCCCAGTTTCCCCCCGAAAAAAAAAATTTATGGACTTACTTGGCAACGGGCAAAATTCATAACTACCCAAAACACAAGTAAGGGGTGAAATTAAAAAACCACTGCCTGATTTGGGTTCCAAAATTTTCTTTTAAAAAACGACCTTTTTAAAAAAAAATTTTTTTTGTAGCCCGGGCCCCTTTAGGGCCCCCCCCAAACACAAGGGGCCCCAACCCCCCAAAATAAAGGGGCACGGGGTTCAAAAACTGATTTCCCCCGGAAAACACAAACAAGAAAGGTGGCCCGGTTCTGCCAATAGATGGCTTATGTGCCACCGAAGTTCTGGCTTCGGTGGGGGAAGGCAACCATTTAGTGTCAGTAACCCTAGGTTACTGACACAGGTAGTTAGTATGGCTGCTATGTGGCTAGTGATGGGTTGCCTTTCCCGGGAAGGTCATAGCGTTGGGTTGTGGGAGGCCGTACCCATGTTCCAGGCCAGGTTTTGGGCCAGTCCCTGGATTGCTATAAAAGCCCTTAACCTGCAGGTGTTAGGGGGGCGTGGTCTGCTGTTGAAAGTGGAGCAGCAGTGGAGCCAAGGTGAAGGGCTCTTGCCCCCAGAGGCTGGAGATCAGTGTGAACATACTGTACTGGTGTATATTGGTGGTGCTGGACAGTAGGTTCAGACCCCCAGAGTAGAGAGGAAACGTTTATGTGTAGGTAGTGGCTAGACGGCCAAGGATTTATTTATGTTTTGGTTGTTTGTATTCTATATACTGTGCCTCAATAAAACTGGCTTAAGCCAGGATAAACGGAAGCCTGTGTCGGAGTGCCATCCGTCTTACGAAAAGCGGCGATCCCAGAGCTAAGAAACCCCCAGGCTGAACCAAGATAGTGGCCAAAATGTGAGTGGATCGTTACATATGGTCGAGGATGCGGGCATAAATGGCATGAACTGAGCAGAATTGTCACAGGTGAAGTGGTGCTGCACTGAAAGTTAAAGGGCCAGCTGCCTGACTGTGTGTGCGAGAGAATTTGTTCATTGTTTAAAGAGGCTGTTACTGCTGCTTAAAAAGATTGTTTGCCATGGAGCAGCCGCTGGCCCAGTTGGTGCAGGCCACCGCCCAGCAGCAGGAGATGAACAAGCTGTGGGCCCAACAGATAACAGAGCAGCGAGAGTGCAATCTGAGGCTCCAGGCACAGCTGAATACCAAGAGAGAGGCTGTGTCACCAAGGGAGAACCCAGAGGATGACGTGAGAGCCCGACGGGCTGTACAAAAGGCAATGTGGAAGATGACCACAGGGGAAGATGTGGAGGTCTTCCTCGCAGTTTTTGAGCGGATGGCAGTAAGTGAGGCTAACTCCAGAGTAGTGAGCAGATGTCCCGGCGCCCTATCTAACTGGAAAACCCCAGAGGGTGACTTGCGACATGTCCCTGCAGGACACTAGAGAATACCCCAAGCAAAGCACAGATTCTGGCAAGTCTGGGGTTAACCAGAACTGTTTCTGTGCAGAGGAATGCAGAGCCAAAAAGCTAGAAGTCTGTTGCCGAGGGCAACCAACCTGATGACTGCATAAGGGGATGTCCTGTGGCCAGGAGGCCTTGTAGTCCAGGAAAGCGTGCGTCCATGTCTGGAGAAGCCAAGTTGCAGAGGGACCTGCGTGCTACCATTGCCACGGGGATTCACATTCATCAACAGGAGCCTGCTACCACCGTCCAGCAGAGGGAGCCGTGCTGGAGGTGCCACAGAGCAGAGAGTTGTGCTCCTGATTGTCCTCTCAGAAGAAGTCCAGAGAGGATGCAGCTACAAGCCTGGGAGTTCCAGGTGGGTGCAGTCCCACCCATGGCTGACATGGATAGTCAGCAGAGAGAAGGGGAACATCTCTCCTTATGGAGAGCACCAGTTAAGGTGTGTAGTGTTTTGATTGTCTTTTAGCTCACTACTAAGCATCTGCATATCACAAGGCATTATGGGAAAGGAGCTGGAAAGCTCACTGCGCCCTCTATAGGTTGTAACAAGTCCTCAATTTACTTCTGATTCACTGAATCTTTGAGAAGCAAAAAGGAATAAATGTCAAGCCAATATTGCTCATCTACATACGCTGTTTCGGAGTTTTGCCCCTCATCAGTATAGAGCAGAGCGATATTGGCTTGACTGGTGGGAGGCAATGAGTGGCTGAGAGAAGGGAAACATCTCTCCTTATGGAGCGCACCAGTTAAGGTGTGTAGTGTTTTTATTGCCTTTTAGCCCACTACTAAGCATCTGCATATCACAAGACATTATGGGAAAGGAGCTGGAAAGCTCCCTGCGCCCTCTATAGGTTGTAACAAATCCTCAATTTACTTCTGATTCACGAATCTTTGAGAAGCAAAAAGGAATAATAAAGGGGGCGTGGTCTGCTGTTGGAAGTGGAGCAGCAGTGGAACCAAGGTGAAGGGCTCTTGCCCCCAGAGGCTGGAGATCAGTGTGAACATACTGTACTGGTGTATATTGGTGGTGCTGGACAGTAGGTTCAGACCCCCAGAGTAGAGAGGGAACGTTTATGTGTAGGTAGTGGCTAGACAGCCGAGGATTTGGTTTATGTTTTGGTTGTTTGTATTCTATATACTGTGCCTCAATAGAACTGGCTGAAGCCAGGATAAACGGAAGCCTGTGTCGGAGTGCCATCCGTCTTACGAAAAGCGGCGATCCAAGAGTTAAGAAACCCCCAGGTTGAACCAAGATGGTGGCCAAAATGTGAGTGGATCGTCACAATGGCTTTGAAGGGCAGTTCCGTCTGCGGTTTGCGGATTTACCTGTCCTCCATAACCATTGAATAGCACATTTTCCGTCTGAAAACTGGGCAGAAGATGGAGCATGTTCTAAGTTTATCGGAACGCCGTTGGTGTAAAAAAAAAAGTCTGGCATAAAATCTGTTCAGTGTGGACTACAGTGTGGATGGTTGACAGTCGGTTTTCAGATGGTTTTCAAATCCAAAAACCATCTGAAAATCGGACCAAAAACCTTGCAGTGTTGATGGACGCTAACTCTGGAAAAATGAAACACAAACAACAATGTCAAAATAAGTTTTTTCCATTTCAACTTATTTAAAAATATGAGAAGCAAAAAATTAAAAATGTCAAAACTGTGATTTTTTTTTGCTCATTTTATGTCCCCCCAAAAAATTGGAACAAAGAGTGATCAATAAAATGAGTTCTTGCTCAGGTCTTTGGTTGAAAAAACAGAAAAGGTAATGGTAGCAGAAAAAGACACAACAGTGAAAAGTTAAAAACTATGTACTAAAAGATAACGAAAACCCTACATATTTGGTATTACTGGAATTTTGACCTGCAGAATACATATAACACATAATTTTTACCAAAATCTGAATGCCATAAAAAGAAAAGCCCCACAAAAATGCCGCAGGCGCGTTTTTTTCACATTTAATCCCACTTAGAATTTTGTTTCAGGCTTCCCACCACTTCACATAGTATAGTGAATGGCACCAGTATACAGTACACCTTATTCCACAAAAATCAAGCACTCATATGACTATGTTGATGGAAAAATAAAAATGATATTGCTTGTTTGAGAGCGGGGAGAAAAAAACGACACATAAAACATTAAGTTGTGGTTAGTGATGAACGATTACGTCGCTACCCGTTCGGGGTGTTAAGTCGATATCTCAATTATCAAGGCAATTTTCCGGGTTTAAGTCGATAATAGATTATCCCCCGGATGAAAATTTAAAAGGGCCCATGGGAGAGGAAAAACCACCTTCTTTTCTTACACTAAAAAAAGGGCGGGGGAACCCGGGAAAATTAACACCCACAGCCGTAAAAATGGTATGTGCTACATCTTAGGAAAACCCCACTTAGGTTAAAAAACCCAACAAAAAAAAAAGTCATGGGCCATTAAACTACCCCTTTATTTGATCCCCCGCATGCCCCTTAAAACCTGCTGACCCCCCCAAATTTTTAAAAAAGTCCCAAAAGGCCCGGGTATGATTTAAACCCTTCATTTTATTTAAAAATGGACTTGTTTTTCCCTGCCCGGGAAAACACAGCATGCCCTTTTAAAAACCTGTTGCCCCAAAGTTTTTAATAAAAATGCCAAAAAAAGGGAAAGTCTTTAAACCCCCCATTTTATTAAAACTGGAAAATTAAATAAAACCTGCCCCTGGGTTTCCCCTTCATTGTTAAAAGTTTTCCCTGTCCCTCCCTTTTTAAAAATTTCAGGGGGAATTTTTTGAAATCAGCTATTTTGTACTTTCCCATTTTTTTTAGTTTTTTAATTCAAAAAAACCATTTTTTAAAATGGGGTTGGAATCCCACCACTTTCTTTTTTTCCTTTTTTTTTTTGATATTAAAGGGGTTGTTCATACGGGGATGCTAGCTATGTTAAAGATCTTGCAAAAAACCCAAGTCTTTTTGGGCAATATTTTTCCCATTAACAGTGTCCTCCCCTATTCCTGTTTTTTGACAGCCCCAATAACCCTTGGGGCCAAACTCTTAAACAATTGTGAAGAACAAATGTCTTTTAAAACCCAAAAATTTTTTAAATTAATGGAAAACTGAAATTATTGCTCCCATTTCCCCGCAAAAGGCCCCCCAAAATTCAAAACAGGGGCCCCTTTTGGAAGCCACTTTGAAAATTTTTGTAAAAAACAAATGTCTGTTAGAAAACCCCTTTTTTTCACAAAGGTCCTTTTGTATACCCTGCATTTCACGCACATCCCCCCAAAAATTAAAAAACAGGGCCCCTTGAGCTACTTTTTGACAATTTTTGAAAAACCCAAAATTTGTTTTTTAGAAACAAAATTTTTTAGAATAGGCCCTGTAGTAAGTTTGCATCTTCACATTTTAAAATCCCCCCAAAAAATTCAAAAAATGCCCCTTGGGGCCACTTTTGACAATTGTGAAAAAACAAATGTCTGTTAGAAAAAAAACTTTTTTTTTTATAATAGGCCCTTTTATTTATTGTGCTTAAAAAGCAGAATGACCCGAAAAAATTTTAAAAATTACCCTTTTAAAAAATTTTTTTGGGGGGGGAAATCCCCATTTAAAGGGGCCACATTTCTTTTCCAAAAGGGACCATGATTATAGCTGTATCTCACGGGAAAACCAGACCCCAAAACCATTGCCCAATGAAAAAAAATTTTTTCAAAAGGGAAAAAGGGAAAGTAAATGGAAATTTACATTTTTTGTAAATAAAAACCTTGGTGTCTTTTACAGTCTCCACACCGAAAAAACCCCCGAAAAATGTTTTTTTTGGGAATTGGGGAATTTAAAAATTTTGCATTTGAGAAATTATCTTTTTTAAAAAAAAACATTTTTTAAGAGGCCTTTTTCTGTTTAAAGGGAATGTTAAGTAGCCGGAACTAATTGGTGACCGCGGCAATTGGGCCCAAAAAAACATCATCCAGAAAACCCAAATGCCTGATTCATCTTGTTTTGGAAAGCCCAAACGATCCACATTATTGGGGGAAACCCGGGGATGGTTTGTCTGTAATAAACTCCTCCAGCTTTTGCTAAAGGACCCCGCTCAGATTTGCCGCTGGCTGCTGGGCGGGAAAACACCTCTATGGCGGGGGCAAGAAAGGCTCGGGCCTTTAAATCCTTTTGGATCCCCAAAAGGAAGTCTATGGGCCCGGAACACATCCAAAAACTTTGGGTTTTGTTGAGAAAACTTTTAGTCTTGAACCTGATTTTAAAAGCTGGTTTTCCCCTTTTGTTTTTTGTGTTGCCCTGCATTAAAATCCCTTTGGGTGAGGGGGAAAATTAAAGTTTGCGAGGTACCCATTATGGCTTCTCCCACATTCCCTGTTTGCTGTTTCCCGTACGGCATTTGGGAACATTTTAAATGCTGTTAGGGTCGTTGCCCGTTGTTCCACCATAAACTTTTGAAGACGTAAAGGGCGACAAAAACAGATGTCTCCAGTTGACCCAATCCGCAAGGGTCCCCTTTTCCCTACATTTTACTCTCTTTTTGGGGTGTTGGAAGGAAAAATTTGCTGATTTTTGGGTTTTGTACCGGGGATTCCGGGGGGGTTCCCACTCGTAACTGTTTTTCTTTTTGAGGGCCCTTTAAATGCGAGGTTCATGTTGGAGGAAATGGAGCAAAACCCCTCTTGTGGGGAGATGGAATTTGGGAATTTTCCCCAAAGGGCCTTGGGTCGGGGGCATAGAAACTGATCCTTTTTATTTTCCCTCTTTCCGCCTCAAATTCGCCCCCAAAAACCTTTTTCCCAAGGGCCCAGGGATTTTGGTTTAACGTGGGTGCCCAAGGAAATACCCCCCTCCCCCCGCTTCCTCTGGCACAGCTCAACCAGCCCTGACTTTCCTCAAAAATGAGGCCCTGAGAGCTGAGTCGCCCCCTTTGGCACTAGCCCGGGGCCCCCGAAAACATGCCTAATTAAGCCCGGAAAAAAAATTTTTAGAAAAACTGTCGGGCCTTGTGGATTGGGAGGGAAAGAAAAAAGGCCCCGTGTCGTCCCCCCTCCGTCGCTTGTGAGCCTTTATGTTTAGGGGGTCCAAAGATCGTTCCAAAAACAAAGATCACCCCCCAAATGCCCCATGTGAAAAGGGCCCATTGCCCCCAATGCCCCATTTTGGTGGCTTTTTAAAAAATTTGGCAAGGATGGTGCAGAGCTCTTTCCCCCCTGCCCCCCACATTTCGGGGGGTAAACACCCGAGGTCGGGCCCGTGTTTTGTCAGGCCATTTTGTCACTTCGTACTGCGAAATTTGGCTTTTGCGCTGCTGCCACAATCCGGGAGAATGGGGGGACGGGGTTTTCCCCCAGGTGTTGCCCCTTTAAAAACAATGAGAGGTGGAGGGGGCCCAGCTAACGTGAAACCCACAGAAAGGGGGGGCAAAGCTGGGTGCGAACAGGGGAAGTGCAAACTCGGACCTCGGGGCCCTTTCTCAGCGGGCCCAGTCCAGCCCCGGTTAGCGCTTTAAAAAATTTTGGAGGGAAAAGGTTTTCATGAAAAAGTGCCAGGAAAGGGTTTGTGCCCCGGGCCAAACCGATTTTTAAGGGGGGGGGGCGGGCCAGGAGATTTCAAACCTTTTTTCGCCCCACTACCTTGCCTGGCCCCGGGTTCTTGCCCCCCGGGCCAGCGCCCCCGGTCTCGTTGGGGAAAAGAGCCGTCCACAGCTCTGCCCTGTGTGTGGACGGTCTCCAAAAAGTTTAAATTTAAACCCACGGTGCTTTCTCTGCGCACGTGATGCCACCAGGGGAAACCTTGGGTGGAAAGAAAAAAAAAAACCTTCCCACCCCTGCGGTTTTTTTGAAAAAGTGCCCCCAAACCCCCTGAGACCCACCTTTCCACCACCAGGAACCCAACCCAGCTCACCCAGTGAGAGGGTCACAGGATATAGCGGCCTTGGCCTTTTCCCTTTACTAGTAATGGTAAATGGTCAGATGGACTTTTCCGGAACAAAATGAAAAGGCCCAACGCGCTTGAAATTTTAGATGAAAACCCTGGTGAAACCCCAAACTGTGGGCCACCAGACGGAAAGGAAAATTTTTTCCCGGGCCCCAAAAGCTGGCAAGGGCCAAAATTGACATTTGGGTTTGGGGTTGGGTTTTGGTTTTAAAGCGTTTCTTCTGCTCCCAAAAACCCGGAAGAACCCGAAGGCTGGCTGCTAGGATGGTTTGCTGTTCGGGGTGCAGGTCGTCAAAAATTTGGTTTCAAGGGAATGGGTAGGATGGGTTTTTGGCCCGGGTTTCTGGTTTGGGACTCGGGGGGACGGGTGGTGGTGAAGCGGAGGGGTGATTTTTGATCCCCTGAACTTGGGGAACAGGGGCAGATGAGGAAAGCTTGGTGGTAGTGGAGGGAAAGAGGCGGAAGGCAGGGGTGTTTACAGTATTGGGGAAGCCCTGCATACGGTTTGGCCCCTTTTTTTTGGGCCCAAGGGGTTTTTCCTCCAAATTTTAAAAAAATGCATTCGGTGCATGGGTTGAATGGGGGGGGGGTTAAACACCTAAGTTTTTTGCCTTTCTGATGCATTTACGGGCCCCAAAAGGGGGACTTTTTGGGCATCACTGGGTTTAATCAAAAGGCTTGCTTGAAAAGGGCCCAGGGTTGAGAGGTCCTTTGGAAACCTTTTTGACGGCGATAAAAGCCCAGGAGCGTGTTTCTGTTTTTCGTGGGGTGGCTTAAAAAATCTCAGCGGCTTCTGTGAAGCCCAAACCCCTTTTTGAGGCGGGAAAGATTCTGCAAAACCCCCCTTTGTCTTCCCCCTCACTCCCGTGATGAAGCGCTTGGAAGCAAAAAATTTGCTGAAAAGCCAGTTGGATCCGCAATGTTGTCATCTTCCCTCATCATCAACAAAAAGGTGACTTTGGGGTTTCCCGACATTCTGCATTTCCGAAGCTGCGGGGGTACAAGCCAGAGGCCCCTGCAAAAGGGGTTGCCCAAACCCCCCCGGGGTTTTTTCCGATTGACCGGCTTCCCTTTTCCTCCTTTTGGGTGGATCAGTAACCCGGACGTTTAGAGCAAACCAAAATATCCTCTTTGGCCTCCCTTTATCTTTTAAAATGCCCCTTTTGACCCCAAAAAGCATTTTTTCATCAAAGAGGTCTTTGAAAAAGGATTTCCACAGTGCTGGGTAACGAGTTTTTGGCCTTTGGGCTTTGGGGCCAAATTTTCTTCAAAGTTGGGGGGATGCTGATGATAATGATGGGCGAAATTTGTGGCCCCTTTACTGGGAGGGCGAGGGGGTAAGACTGCTGGATGCAGGCTGCATTTAAACCCCTGAAAAACCGATTGGCCCACGCGGGTTGTTACCCGAGATTCAAGGGCCCCCGACCCAGCGATTTACAGGCCCGAAAAGTCCCGCATCGCGATCCCCTGGCTTGGTGTTGTGGGCAGATGGAAAAGGGGCACCCTTTTTTCGTATCTTACCCTCCCTACACCCCTCTCTGCTCGGTTTCCACCTGCCCTTTCGCTCCATTTTCAGAAAAATAAAAAATTTACGAAGGTTTGGAAGGGGTTTTTTTAAAGTCTCTTTTTTAAAAAAACGGCAAATCACAGCTATTCTTAAATCCTCTAATTTCCTACTGCCAAAAATAGGTGGGTTTAAAATTTAAATTTTTTCTTTGGGGAAAACCTTTTTAAAAGCGGTCTGGTGGGAAAAACCGTAAGACAAAAATCAAACAGTGTTCTTCTTCGTCCCAGGGATTTACAACTGCCCCGTAGGATAGGAAATTTTCGTTTTTCCCCAAAAATATATATTGGTTTCACTATCTGCCCCCCAAAAATGAGATTTCCTTAAAAGCACAATAAAAAAATATTTTAAAAGTTTTTTGGATTTTAGAAATTGCGTTTCTTGCTGGGAATGACAAAAGAGAAAAAAAATTGCTAGAAAATGTTTTTTTCCCGAATTTTTCGTTTCAACGTGGCTATTTGAAAAAAAAGGGCCGCACCACGATAAATTTCAGACTATTTAAAAGTTATACAGATAACAAATGGGGGTTTTTGACCAATGAAAAAACACCAACAGGGAAACCCACAAAAAAATTTTTGTTTCAAATTTAAAATAAAAAAGGTATCTCTATGAACAAAACGGGGCTGCACAAAAATAAAAAAAAACAAAAATTCGGGAAAAGTATACGGATAATAAAAGGTGGTTTTTGCACCCATGAAATACAAACCCCGGTGACAGAAAAAATTCCCGTATCCATTGTAAGTACAAAGTGGGTTTTTTGAACAAAAGGCTGCGCCCCCAAAATGAAAAAAAGTAATTAAAATTTTGTACTGATAATAATTTGTGGTTTTTTCACCTATGAAATAAAAAACACCAATTCTACAAATTTCGGTATGGTTTAAAATTAGTACATGATGGGTTTTTAACAAAAAGGCCTGCCCCCCAAAGTGAACAAAACCTAATTTAAAATTGTGTTCGGATATTAAAAGGTGGTTTTTGAAACCTTTTAAATACACCCTGGGTGACTAGAAAAATTCTGTTCCTATTGTAAGTACAAAGGGGTTTTTCTTTGAACAAAACTAAGCTGCGCCAAAAAATGAAAAACACGTAATTAAAAATTTTGTACTGATAATAATAGGGGTTTTTGCACCCATGGGAAAAACAAACCCAATTACTAGCAAATTTCGGTATGGTTTAAAATCCGTAAAAAGTTTGGGGGTTTTTCAAAAATGGCCTGCGCCCAAAAAGAACAAAACCCCAAATTTAAATTTTGTTGGTAATTTAAAAAATTTATTTTTGACCTATTAAATACACCTGCGGTGACTAGAAAAGTTCTGTATCCTTTGTAGTACCCCAAAATGGGTCTTTGAACCCAAAATTTTAGCTGCGCCAAAAATGAAAAACAACTAAATTAAATTGTGGGATGATTAAAAATTTGGTCGTTTTTGCACCTATGAAAAACAACACCAATTACTAGCAAATTTTGGGTATTGGGTTTTAAATCCGTAAAAAAGATGGGTCTTTCAACAAAAATGGCCTGCGCCCAAAATGAACAAAACCAAAATTTAAATTTTTGTAAAGGATAAATAAAAAGTGGTTTTTGAACCTATAAATACACCTGCGGGGGACTAAAAAAAGTTCTGTATCTAAATTGTAAAAACAAAGTGGGTCTTTTTAACAAAAACTTGAGCTGGGGCCCAAAATGAAAAAAAAACGTAATTAAATTTGTATTTATAAAAATAGGTGGTTTTTGCAACCCCATGAAATACAACACCCCAAATTTTAGCAAATTTCCGGGGATGGTAAAATCCGTACAAGTTGGGGCTTTTAAAAAATGGCCCGGCCAAAAATGAAAAAAAACCAATTAAATTGTGTGCGGATAAAAAAAAAAGTGGTTTTTTGCACCCCATAAAAAAAAACCCCGCGGTGACTAGAAAAGGTTTTTGAAAACCTGTTGTTAAATAAAAAAGTGGGGCTTTTAAAAAAAATGGGGGCTGCCCCCAAAATTTAAAAAAAAAAAAAATTAAATTGTGTACAGTTTAAAAAGGTGAGTTTTGCGCCTATTTTAAAACACCCGCAGTTACTAGAAAAAGGGTTTTGTATTTCCCAATATAAGTAAAGGGCTTTCACAAAAAACAAGTAATATTTCACCAAAAAATGGCCAAAAAAATGTTAAATTAAAAAAACCCATTTTTTAAAAGCAAAGGGGGCAAAGCAGACTGGACTGCCCCCAATTCCCCCTCTCCTTTCCAAAAACCTGCCACCTGTCTGTCTGTTCTGTGTTCGCCCCCCAACCCCCCCCCCACCACGGCTGTACCCGCGTAGATTTCTTCTTTTTAAAAATTTTTGCCCCCTTTAAATAACTTTAAAATGAAAATTTTCCTTAAAACCCACCTATATTCTTTAAAGTTCAAAGCTAAAAAACATAGTTGTTTTGTGTGAAAAAAGAGAAACTGTGGGTTTTCTGAGCTGTATTAAGAGAGACCTAGCACAAAGTCCTGTTTTTATGAGAAAACGACCCCAAAAATTGGGTGCTGAAAAGGGAAGGGCTGTTCCCATGTAATTCGGTTCAAAGTGATTTTTAGGGCCCAAACACAAACCCATACAAATTCCAGTCATTTACGTTTCCCTCCCAAAATCACCCCGCTTTTTCCCCAAAGCCCGAAATTTTTGGGGCCCCCCAAAAAAACAGGAAAACCCCCGGGAAAAAGGCCGTTTTTAATTGTTTTGCGCGAATTTTTTACCTAAATTATCGCGTGATTGGAAAAAATTTCCCATCAAACCCAAAAAAAAAGGGGCCCATTTCAACTTTGTCCTTTTTAATCGTCAACCTAGTTGGGGGGGGGAGAGGTTTTCCCAGATGTCAAATATTAAAATTAAACAAAAGGGAAATTTGGGTAAGGGAAAACTAAAAATGAATTTTTTTCCCTTTAAATAAATTTTTTGCTAAAAGCTGAATTACCGGAAACTTCATTAAACAAATAAGGGGTTAAAAATTTTTCTTTTTGACAATATTTTTGTTTTGGGACAACAAGATTAAGGTTCTATTTTCTCAAAATTTTTTGTAACAAAAATATTGTGACTTATGATTTTTATGTGGAATAAAAATAAACAGTACTGAAGAATTTTTGTAATATGGGTTTATAAATGCCAAAAAAACAAAGCTACTCCTGGTTGTATGTGACAGTGTCTAGCTAACTTACTTCTCGTATTCTTAATCGGCCTTCTTTACCCTAAAGAAAATTTTTTATGAATCGTTGGCAGTTCGGGGGTTTAAGGGAAAAACCCGGGGGTTTCTTTGGCACTGAATAAACAAGTTTTGGGGGTTTTGCCAAGACGGGGGTAGTGGTTAAATTATTTAACCCTTTGGGGCCCCCAAGGCAAGAAAATTTTGAAGAGAAAAACAATGACAACTGCTGCCCAGACCTTTTTCATTCTGGACCGTTGAATAAAGACAGACAGCTTCATTATTGCAATTAAATCTGCCGTTTTGGCAATGACTACCCTGTTTTAACACTTATGTTTATTAAACCATTTATTTACTTATAAAGGCAAAAATAATATGTTAATAGGATGATTTGGGTTTTACCAACCCGAACCCCATTTAAAATAGTAGTAATAAAAAAAGAATTAAAACAAAAGGAATAATATAAATAAACATAAACATGTAGACGTGTGTATTTGTACACTTACCTGAAAAAAAAAAAAAATCAGTGTTTATTGGTATAATTTAGAGGGGTTATCCACCCCTTAAAATGGTTGTCTCACCATGCTGTTTTACACAACCCCAGCTAGCTTCAGGCTCATACTTCCTGGTCAGGCTGTGAGTGGGTCTACAGCAGTGATTGGTAGATCAGCTCTATTACTTCTAGCTAAGTCTGTTACAGTAATTTGACTGTTGGAGGTTTGTAGTGGGTAGTGCAAAAAGGCTTGTAGGTTTGGGGGTTTTTCAAGCTCTTAAAAGGGGAAGCTTGACAGTAGGTAATGTAAATATGTTCCTGTATTTCAAGACAAGGAATACAGCAGGAAGTAAGTCATTATACTGACCTCTGCTTTAGCCTGTAAGAGCAGAGAGGGAAAGCAGACATAGGTGGCTGGTACCCAGAAAGTCTTTTTGTACACAAAGAGGAGATAAGATCTCCTCCCTTTTCTCTGAAAAAAAAAACAAAATTTAGAACGCAAAAGTATTAGGGAATAAGGGTTTTTTTTACCTTTACCTTTAAAGTTTAAAAACTTAAAAAATAAAAATGAGAAAATCCTTTAAAAAAGAGCCTTGAAAATATTTTTCAAAAAAAAATCACACCCCTAAAATTTTTCAATTTTTCCAGTGTGGAAGTCGGGTTTGGGGGGATGCATTTTCGCAGCTGCCATGTTACTACTGCAACTAATCAGTGGCCTTGGTGGTCAAATGTCATGCTAATGGCATCTCAGCTCAGCATAATGCCAAAAGTAAGGAATTTGAATACTGAGGATGCTGATAGTTTTCAGTTTGGGCATTTTGCTGGGCCAAAAAGTAAAAAAAAACTACGATTGGACCGCTTTTTCGCTAGATTGTTAGGAAACTGGATAGTTAATTATAATGAATGTGATGACCCATGGAGGCCCCTGTCCTTTTTGTTTTGTTTTGAATGGGGCCCAAAAAATTTCCAAAAACATCACAAATTTTTGGGCCCAAATTTAGCTTGCACAACAATATTCTACATTTTGTCTACCACAATTTTGACAGCTGATGTTTAATAGATTTCCTTCTAGGTGTTTAGAAAATTTTACTGCATTAATCCTGGATAAATTGCATAGTTTTAACTTAATGTGATGCTATGGGATGCATTTTAGATTACATGCCAATTGCAGATTCTTTTCACCAATCACTGATGTAAATATTTTCAGGTCGAAGGGAGACATGTATGAAACTAACAGATCAAAGTGCATTTTTGCATCTCATCTATTTTTCAGTGTCAAATGCACCTGAATGTATGAAAGTGGTTTTTGTGAGTTCATAAATGGCGTCTAAAGTTCATCACGCCTCGCTTGTGTGTTTGCCGCATTATGGAACTTAGGTGCATAAGTAATGCGTCAAACGTGTATAAGGGCTATAGATAGGCTGGAAATAAAAGAGAAGTTATAAGAGTAGCATGTCAGGGAATAGAAACTATGGTACTGAACTTGCTTGGTGGACCACAGATCCCAGCAAGACCTGTGGTGTGCTGGCTCTTGCTGTATGTAGAATAAAGGGTAAGAGCAACAAAATGAAATTTCAAATTTGATGTAGTACAAATTTAAAATGTTAAAATCTGAACAACATCAGTGGGTTAGTTAATGTAAAACTAGATTTAGATTCTATTAATTCTAACTACATTTTATATTTTTATATTTTTGGGATATTATATATTTTTATATTAATTTTTTATGATAACATTTTTTATTACATTTAAATAATTTAATTTTATATAGTTTGATAATTATCAGAAATTTCTTTTTATTGTAGTACTGTTGTAAGTTGAGAAATATTGGACTTTTTTTTCCCCTAACAGCAAATCTAGCTCAGGCTCAGACAGGCCACATTGAAATATGTCTGCCTGGTCGAGCAGTAATGTGCCTAGTTTTGCAGACCCACCTTCATATATGTGTCTAATATTTCGAGTGTGGTATGACACGCGCCGAGAACTCTCCTTCATGTTTGGCGCATTAAAAAAGTGTCGAGTCTTGCGAACAATGCGCCTAACACATTCATTTGCTGCATTATACATCATAGACTGCTCAGGTTTGGTGCATTTTATGCCAGAAATGTGCGAAAACCCCTTTCATATATGTTTCCCAAAGAGTCTATTCTTTTCAACCCCTCCAACACTTTGGGGGTATTTATGAAATGGTGGGGAAAAAAAATGCTTACTTTTTGTGCAAGCTTTATGTGTGCAAAATATTGTAGTTCTGCTATTTTTGTGTTACTCATAGAATTTTCCTTACAAATAAGCAAAGCATTGCTGAAGTATGTGTGGCCTTCTGCACACCATCTTGTCATGAGTTGCGCTACAGCCCATATCCCCGACTGCAGACGTGCTTATGTACCTCTATGCCATGTCATTTCAGCTGGCTCCTCATGCTACTGTCTCCCCCTCTTTCTCAGCCTAAAGCCTGTTATCCTATTCTTCTTAAAGGGCACCCTCACCTCTGCTCATTGACTGATTGCGTTCTAGTGTGTGAATTCCAGTATCTGACCGTGTCTCATCTCCTAACCTTTCCGCTTACCTACTGCCTGACCTTCAGCTTTCACAGTGATTAACCAGGGGTAGTGATCTTACAGTGGAGACCTCTTGTACAAAGAGTCAAAGGGTTTGTCCACACGATGAGCATTTCAAGACAGAATCCACATGGAAAGTAAACCCTCCCCATTGAAATCAGTGGAACATATGTATTGTAGTTCATACAACGCGTGTTTTCATTGGTCCATTTTTAAATGTAAAAAAACGTATAACCTGTTCATTTACCACTGAGGTCAATGGGGGTGGCTAAAAATGTAGTTTTCATTGGCAGAATACGACAAGTAATATGTACATGTCATGTGGAATTACCCAAAGGGTGTAAACCAGGAGACTCCAGACACTCTGCTTCTAGGTGTGGTTCTATGTCAAAACTTGTGATTGACTCAGAGGATCCACCACCTGTTTATGGTGAGCATCAGGCTTCTTTGCATATTTTCTGGCAAAGGATTTGATTGAACGTCAGTCCTCCTGTGTTGCACTTCTCCTTGTTCCTTATTTGATTCAAAGATGGAGCTAGGCTTTCTTTCACCTAGGGCACTGATTCAGTTTGGCAACCCCTCATCTGAAACTCTCGACCCCTAATCATCAGTTAAGGTTATGTAACTTATTTAACATTCTTTTATGTAGTTAAAACTCTTGACAGTCTATTAACCCTACTTTAGCTTGTGATACAGACCAGGGTAACTGCAGTAAGATGGGGTTCAGACAACACAACCCTATATGTCTTCTACCCACAATGATAGTAGACCTCTATATGAGTTTTATAAATAAAACTTATAATGATCTTTATTTATATCGCACTAATATATTCTGCAGCACTTTACAATTTAGAGAGTAAAAGTAAAAATAAGTAAAAAAAATTACAGAGTAAAAATGTAACTATAGATCAAACACAATGTGTGAGGGCCTTGCTCGCGAGAGCTTACAGTCTATTAGGGTGTTTGGGTGAGATGAAGGATGAGAAGTGCTTGGTTTACATAATGGTTCAGTCATGTTTTATAAATATGGAGTAACTTACATGAAAAGTGGATGAAACTGCCCCTATACAATACTCTTATATACAGATAAGTGTCTGTGAGTGCCCTAGGGAAGAAGTGGCAGAATTATGTGTGACAGAAAGTGGGATGTTAGCAAGTAGGGATCTTGATAGGCCAGCCCAAGATGTATTCTCAGGGCGTGCCTAAAACTATGAGGTTTATAATTTTGCCTGATTGTAAAGGGAAGCATGTTCCAGAGAACTGGTGCAGCACAAGCAAAATCTTGGAGGCGAGCATAGGAGATTTGGAACATGGAAAGTTTGGTTTATACGCACTTAAATATTTACTTCACCCCATTCCTTAAATCCACCATACAAAGAAGAGCATTTTAAAGCCCCTTTAAACCCCTAAATCCAGCCTCAGTATGTTAGGGTTCACCTGATTATCCACAGACCTCAGGGATCCTTCAGGTTCAGTGTCAATATTTATCAGAAGTGGGCCCTGCAAGATACATGCTCCACAGTGACAAGACTCCTTTACTTCCCTCTCAGAAATGAAAAGCCCCATTCAACCCTGATGGAGACTAACCCTATATCTTTTTCTTGCTTAATCTTCCCTTCTGGGGTTCTTACATTGACTGTCTGATATAAAGATTTATCTTTTTGGCTGGTTCCTGCAGGTCATATAGCTAGTACCATATTATGAGCAGCAGGAATTTTCTGCTGTCTTCTTTTCTTCTTTGTGTGTTTGTTTGGAGTGGTTGCATGACAACTGCTAATAATTTGAGCAGATCATCTTCCATGCTGCACAGCCTGTGCTTGTTTAGAGGGGAGTGGATAATTGCTAGCCTCTCTATAAAGTCCATTGGTTTTTGGCAGTATTTTTATTGTTTGTGTCTTGTGGTTTTTCTTTTGTCCAATATCCAGTTATTCAGTATCTTTATGGTGTATTTAGTCTCATCCAGTTCTGTTTGGTCAGGTTTTAGTGATATTGTTCTGTCCTGAGAGACAATTTCTTGTATTCTGCTAAGTGTTCTGTACTCAGTTGTCTAGACTCCCTGATTATCCTTGTATATCAGGTTATGCCTCATCTTGCCCAGTTTGACTTAGTCAGTGAGTTTGGTTATTTCTTGAAGTTCTTGTACTTTCTTTGTTTTTGTTTTTTCCGTGTATTGTTTACTGTGTTTTACCTAAGTTAAATTTTGGGGTCTTAGACTCCACTTGCTTTTTGGTCTGTTGTGGCTTAAGGATATATTTAGAGTTCATTGAAGGGACAGAGAGGGGTCAGTGGTGTGTGGTGTTAGGGTCCACAATAGAAAAATATCTAGAGAAAGATTAATGAAAAAGTTAGAGTCAGTTCTAGCTCTTCATCCAGACTGTGTTCATTTATGATCATCTTGCAAACTAAATCATCTGATGGCGAGTCTTTTAGTTTTTTATTTGATACCTGCTTTACATTATTATTCCCTGTGACTGTATGGTTGGCTACCATTCAGATTTACTTGAGTCCTGGGGGTATCTGAGTGCTTGGAGCTACTGTTAGAACCCAGAAATGGTGACTGCTTCAACTAAAGTTCAGTCCGGTGGACTTTGCATATATAATATAACTCCTTTGCCTCTGTTTTTATTATAGATAGCCTGAATTTTAATGATTTTTTTAATAAATAAGTGAGAGAATTTTATAAAGATGAGAATGTACTAGCAATTACTATTTATACATTACCTTTGAGTCTTTTGAAGTTGTCTGTGCACAATGTGGGTAAGCTGTGTAGTATTATTATTATTAGTTATTTTAGAGCACCCTTAGTTCCAGAGAGCTGTACATTCAAGGGGGTTATATACATAATGTTGGCCAAACAAGTACAAGGTGATGATAAGTAACTAACAACTGGTACAGAAGGAGAGAGGTCCTTGCACGTGAGTTCTTACAGTCTACAGGGAAGGTGGGAAGAGACAGAAGGTTGGGGGCAGACATGTCTGTGGTGTGGAGCAGTGCAACGCAGTTAATGTTGGTTATAGGCAATCCTGAAGAGATTGGTTTTCAGGTTGCTTTTGAAGCTGGTGAGAGTGGGGGAGAATCTGATGTGTTGGGGCAGTGAGTTCCAGAGTGTGGGGGAAGCACAGGAGAAGTCTTAGAGATGGTTATGTGAAGAGCTGATAAGAGCAGAGCAGAGAAAAAGAGCCTGTGAGGAGCGGACATTGCATGAGGGGAGGCATCTAGAGATTAAGGCAGATATGTATGGAGGGGACAGGTTATGGAGAGCCTTGTAGGTCAAGGTTACTAACTTGAACTGTATTTGCTGGGCAATAGGTAACCAGTTCAGGGATTGGCAGAGGGGAGTTGAAGATCATAATCGAGGAGAGAGATTAATTAAACTGCAGCAGAGTTAAGGATGGTTTGGAGTGGAGTGAGGGTGCTAGACGGGAGGCCACAGAGAAGGACGTGGCAATAGCCTAGACTAAAGTTCAGTTCAGTTCAGCAGTCTTCTGCCAAGCAATGTTGTTACCCCTGACTCTCTTCACTGGCATTATTTCACAAAAATAGTGGGACAGAAAACCTATGTTTGGGATGTGTCAGAGCCAGATTCTTTCTCCACTCTATATGGGCAAACTGGCAGCTGCATGCACTCCCTCTTTAATAGATAAAAAATAGTGACAGATTAAGGAACTAATGCGGTACTTGTGCAACCAAGCAAACTTAAAAATCTTTTCTTAGTGTGCAGGGCAGCTGCTGCATCAACTGCTTTTCCGTGATTTTCTTCCTTCAATGGTATCCTTGATCCTTGCCTCTTGGCCATGTGCACATTTTCCTCCTACTAGCTATATTGTTGGTGTAACTAATGTTTATATTGAAAATGATTCATACAGAATATTTCTGCTTTGTCCAAACAGCATTCTAGTGTTTTCTTATGTATGACATGTACAGAGTACACTGTAACGTAAATAGTGTTTGTGCTGTTCTGTGCACAAAACATTTCAAAGTTTTTTTTCTTCTAGATTCAGAAATGGTGTGATTTTGGTGCCTTGTTTACACATCATACAATTTTCCATCTATGACACAGGTTAACCAGTAATTGAAAAATGTCTAATGTTATTGCTGTTTAAATAGCATTGAGCTATTTTCAACTGTGATGTAACCAGAGAGAATGATAATATGAGAGGATTAAGGCAGGGCAAAATCATAGGGCAAAATCAAGCATGTTAGATGTATACAACAGATAAAGAATTAGTCCATTTTGTACAATGCTTCTCCATCCCATTCAGAGAGATGCATGACATTAAAACTAATGCTACCTGACAGAAATCTTAACCAATAAAAGCTATTTAATTAATTCTGTAATCAATTTTTCTCTGTTTTTTGTGTACTTTGACCAAGTTAAGAGAGATTGAAGGTCCAAAATATGTGAAAAAACCCCAATAAGATTTTCTTGATCTTGAAAAACACAATTTTATTATAAACATAGAAGTATAAAAAAAATCAAGCATTTTCTTACACATCTATATTATTAAAAATCTGAAGTTGTGTTACCAGACCTCACATACTTATTTTTATTTTTTCACATGAAATGTGAAAGTAGATGAGACTAATTAACAGTAGATTTGCAATCTGTTAACAGTTCTGCTTGCTCTGCTCAACTCTTTTTCATACAAAACGCTAACAAGTAAATAACCCTTAACCTATCAGAGTATAACAGTAGTCAGTAATACATTTCACATCTTTTTGACTTCAACTTGCTTTCTTTCCTAAAGAGATAAATATTTTTATAAAAGATGGATCCATGAATACAATTTTTAGAAGAAAAAAACTGAAATGGGAGTGGAAAGAAGGAATAGCAGAATCTTTTTGGATATTCCCAAAACTGCGCTGATTTTTTTTATTCATAAAAATTAAAGATTTTAAGCAATAATTTTTATCAAAAGCTTACAAATAGTCTTAGAAAATTTGGCACACTGTAAGTTTAGCTAGATTTCAAGCATTAATAACTTTAAGTACATAACCTCAGGACAGGATATTCCCATAAGTGTAATGGTATTTTAATGACTGAGACCTTTACGTGCTTTCAATATGCAGCTGCATCACATAACAATCAGAATTAAAAGATGAGGTACATTCAAAATTAAATAGCAGACACCTAAATAGATAAATAAAATGTGTTTGCTTTCAAGAAAACTATGTTTGCCTCACATAACCCTTGTCCTTGACTAATACCCTACAAGGTTTTTTTTTTACATTGAATATGTCCAAACATAAAGTAATAAATTTAAAGATACAAGTAAAACAAACATACTGAAGTCATGTATAGAAAGTGTAGTTTTACGGTCAAATTAGGAAAAGGAATAAATGGTTCAACATTCTGTCATATGTACAAAAGTGTCTCATGATGTATGAAGAACATGTTACACATGGGAACACTTACAACAAATATTAGCTGTCATGCATTTCAGATGCTTTGAGTTATTAAAATGTCAGTTAATGCATATTTTCTAAAATGTCCAACTCTTTTTAAAAAGTTTGCCCTGTACAGCAAAAATGTAGCAAGCTGTTTATCAACAATCCAATCATGGGTACCATTTTTTTAATTACTGTATTATAAAATGTCCCATCATTCCGAGGTTTAACATATGAACTTAACATGAATTGTAGATATGATTTTAGGTACAGCAAAATTAAAGAAAATAATTTTAACAGAAACCTATATTGGCAATCCAAAACAGGAGCACACAGAATGCTAACTCTGGTAAACAATGTTGCACCATTGGATTTTTGGGGATTTTTAAACCAGATATGATATCCCGAACGGCTTAAACGAAAAGTAGGAGCTAATTAAGTAACGAATTTTCTTGTTATAATATTCATAATTCTTTGTAGTTTTGATAAGCAAATGAGGTTGGTCTATTGTTATTCAGAATCCTTTTGGGTTTGATATTGAATGTATTTTGAGCAACTTATGTTAATCCGATAGAGTAAAGCTGATATTATGAGCAGTAGGTGTAAGGGCTTGTTCACATGGAGTTTACACTCCGTGTTACAAGCGCTTTAAGGATCCGTCTTGGAGTCCGCTCTGTCGGTTCCCAAGACGGATCTCACAATTAGCAGTGAGATTCTCACTGCTGTCTATGCCGAACATGCAGCGGCGTTCAGATGAGGGATCACCGCTGCGTGTTTCAAAAGCGCAGCTCAGCTCCGTCTTGAAAAGAATTGCATTTCAGTTCTTTTCAAGATGGAGCGCAGCTGCGCTTTTGAAACACGCAGCGGCGATCCCTCATCTGAGCGCCGCTGCATGTTCGGCATAGACAGCAGTGAGAATCTCACTACTAATTGTTAGATCCATCTTGGAGACCGACAGAGCGGACCCTAAGACGGATCCTTAAAGCTCTTAAAACACGGAGTGTAAACTCCGTGTGAACAAGCCCTAAATCTGGCGGTTTACTTGGTCTTTTTATTCTAGTAACATGTTTACACGTTTGACCTAGTCTCACTGCAATATTAAGGAACAAGTCTGCGCCTCTGACTTAGTCTTATTGCATAACCTAATTCCTTACTCCTATTACCTGAATCTTATGGTAATTGATATTCTCCATTCAATGTTACGATTTAAATAGCATGTGATTTATTAAATGTTATCCATGTTTTTTATAGAAAAATATGCCATTTTTTAACAAGGCTTTCACAAATATTTATAAGGTATTATCTTTGCAGTGTATTTTAAGTGTATTTTCATAGATATTTGTAATGATTAGAATTATTTGTAAATTGTAGGGAGAGCCTCTTTTTTAGGAGAGAGTCTATTCGCAAACTTTTTAAATTCTGTCTGTTCTTTTGTTTAGATATTACCTGATGGAGTAAACCAAGGAAGTTTGCAAAACGCATTGTATTTTTAAAAAGTTGTTATGCCAATTAAAACTGACAATTTACAGTAGTAAATGCCCAGAGTCTAGTTTTTTTGGTTTTTTTCTGCATATTTGTTCTTTTTCACAATAGCGCAGATTTTCTTTTTGTGCAACCAGTATTTGTTGTTTGTTAAAAATTGTTCTCTGTGTGGTGCTGTATGCCAGTGTTACTAGATATTGTCAAAGATGATTACAAATATATTTAATGTGAATATTGAATTAAAAAACGATTATTTTATCACCATTGTCTTTAAAAAAATATCCCCATTGGAATCCCATTTAACAATTTAAATAGTACAGACAAATTTGCACAGAGTGTTTGTTTTAATTGTTTGCTTTTTGTGTGCAAAATAAAGCAGCTTTCTTAATAGTTTCAATTAGTTTCCCACTGTTTTGCTGCAGTGGAATATATTTCAAGGATTTTTCTCACTAGAAAGATTAGCTTTCAACATGTAGGGAATGGCAAACGAAGACATATTCTAAATACATTTCTCTTTTGATATTGTCTTGGAGATGAGAGGCTTTATCTGCACTGACTGCACACAGGTTTTCAGGTTTTTCTGGTTACCATCCTGCTCCTGATTAGACAGGGAGCAGGGAATGATGTCACCATGGTTGGAGGGAGCAGAGACTTTGGGCCACATGTATGAAGGAAGGTGCGTCAAAGTGAATTGTTGTGTCCCATTTTCAGTGTATAATGCGTCTGATGTATGAAAGTGGTTTTTGTGTGTTCATAAATGGTGTGTATAGTTCAACGCAACTCACCTATGTGTTAGGCGCCTTACGGAACTTAGTAATGCACCTAACACGTATTAAGGTTATGGACAGGCTGAAAATAAGAGAAGTCATTAGAATAGCATGTCAGTGAATAGAAAC
This sequence comes from Phyllomedusa bahiana, assembly GCA_025379985.1. Taxonomy (NCBI): domain Eukaryota; kingdom Metazoa; phylum Chordata; class Amphibia; order Anura; family Hylidae; genus Phyllomedusa; species Phyllomedusa bahiana. The sequence goes on from JAODAL010003674.1 coordinate 74,853, forward strand.
TATGGTACTGATCCTGCTTGGAGGACCACAGGTCCCAGCAATACCTTTGCTGTGCTGGCTCTTGCTGTATGTGGAATAATGGGTGAGAGCAGCAAAAATAAATTTCAAATTTAATGTAGTAAAAATGTAAAATATAAAAATCTGAACAACATAATCAGTGGGCTATTTAATATAAAATTATCTTAAAGGGAACCTGTCACATAGGGCAGCACAAGCTAGTGTCAGACCGGCTGTTTCCAGCGCTGTGCCCCTTATTCTGTAAGATGCAGCAGTTTTAAAGCATTTACCCCATAAATCTTATTCATGAGCAGATGTTAGCTCCAGCCACCAAAGGCTAGCCCCGCCCACTGACAGTTATTCACATGTTTCTACCTATTCATAGTAATAGGTTTGTCAGTTGAGGTGGGCGGGGCTAGCCTCCGACTGGCCGGATTTGAAAAAAACTGACACTCTGAAGGACTCTACATTTAAATAATTAAATTTTATACAGTTTGATAATTATAATAAATTACTTTTTATTAATGCACTGGTGTAGAGTTGAGAAATATTGGACTTTTTTTTCCTAATAGCAAATCTAGCTTCACTTCGACTCCTCAGGCTCAGGCACACCACATTGAAATAGGTCTGCCTGTCGGAACAGTAATGCACCTAGTTTTTCCGAACCACATTCATATACTGTATGTGTCTAATATTACGAATGTGGTGCGACGCCCACAGAACGCCCCCAAAATGTACCTTCATGTTAGGCGCATTTGAAAGTGTCGAGTTTTACGAACAATGCGCCTAACATATACGTTAGGCGCATTAGACATCGTAGCCAGCTCATTTAGGTGCATTGTACGCCAGAAAAAGGGTGAAAAACCCTTTAATACATGTCACCCAAAATGTGTAAATTTGAAGCTGCCTGACTCTGTGAAACAGAATAGTAAGAAAACCCCTTTAAGTCCTAGCTAAGGGTAACAGCTTTCTCTGCACTCTGTAAACTATTTTTCACTACAATGTGTTCAGTCACATGACATACTTACGGGTAATAAAGTTTACGAAGGTGTCAGTATGTGCTATGAATGAGTTCACACCTTTCAACTTAAGTACCCGTATGTATATCATGTGACTGAACAAATAGTAGTGAAACAATTGTTTACATATAATATTTATTTTTATCTGTAAGTAGATAACTTATTATTATTTTATTATAATGTGTATGCTTTTTAATGATTTTTTTTTTATTAGTCAATGTCATGATGTTTGTAACACACAGAGGAGCCTCGTTCTCTTGTCACTTCGTCTGTGATCTTTTTTTAATTTAAACACATACTGCACGCTGAAGTTTTCATGACTACCTCATGAAGCCTGTCTAGAGTACAGAAGAAACACGTTGTGATTTTTATGTATAAGTAATAACTAAAGCCAACACCAATATTGGATTTTTTTCTAGTGTTTTGCTTTACACTATATGCACTTTTCTATACCGGGAGCGCTCTTTTATTCCTTTAATAGATGGTTGCACATTAGCAATTTTGATACAATCATTGAAACTGTTTTTCCAATTAATTTTATTTAATATCATTCAAAAATGGCTGCCCTATCTGCCCCATTGTTGGTATGCAAGATTCCACCTATCGCCCTCAACAACACCTCTATCATTTGTATGGTGTAGTGAATATAGGTCTATTTTAGACAAAATTTTGACACCATTGTAATTTATTGATTGTCCTATGTTTCGCGTGATAGTACCAGTTGGTTGCAATTGATTCCTATATTATTGACAATGTTGCTGGTTGTGGATAACACAATTAAGGAAACATTCCATGAATATCCTTTTGTGTCAGTTGTACTGGCATCATGCCATTCAACATTCTTACTTGCAAATACCTTTGTTACATTAATTTCATGTGTTTAATAAAGGGGCCATTTTTAATATTAAGGCATATAGCAAAATATTTGCCTAGTAGTTTTGAATATTACCAATAGTAAGTTAAAAAGGTAGAAGAGTATTTTTGGCAAAAGATAGGGCGACATCTATGAATTTGCATGCCCCATTTTTGTAACTTGCTGCCGATACACCAGTTTTAAATAGATACAGAAGAGTGTCTAATATGACAGTATGAATGAAAGTTTTATGCACCAAACATTTTTGGTGCATAACACTCAAAATTGTCACATAGACTGTTATGCGCTAAACATTGCGTGGCAGTTTCGTACCTAACTTTGGTGCATTAAAATGTGTTGCCAGGTGCACATTGTGCCAAGTTTGGTTGTATGCCTATTCATACATCTATAGAGCTGGCAATATATGGCAAAAAAATGGTGAAGGCGAACTCATACATGTTGTCCAAAATGTCTATTACACCATCAAGTCACATTATTATTATTATTACTATTATTATTATTATTACTATTATTATTATTATTGGCGCTGGCAGTGCATAGCTCATGATGGAAGTAAAATGTCATGACCTGGCTTGATGGGTATATAAGGTGTTCGATAGGAAGTCTGCAGAAAAATCCCTTGTTGCTGTCATGGGTCAAAGGGCCAATTAGTGCTGTAAAACAGGATGATAATTTACCTTTTGTTCAAGGGTGGCAGTATTTGTGAACTATAAGGGAAGTGGAAACTGCAGCGCACCATGTGCCAGTAATGTGAACGGTGAAGTCTGGCTGCAAAGGTGTGTGAGCAGTTCATAATCAAAATGAACCAAATGGCTACCAAATGTGTATCTAAAACAACAGTTCAGAGAGCCATACTGTTTCCTAGAAGCAGACAGATGGTCACTGAAAAGGCTTCAATTTTCACTGCAGCATTAGTATTGGATCATGGCTGTTTGGCAAAAGGTTCCTCAATGAGTCTCATTTTCTGCTTCATCAAATGGATGGACATGAGCATATCAGACGAGAAACATCAGCGATCAAACACCTTGCAACCATTGCTGGAAGATTTAAAGTTGGTGGTGATAGCATCATGGTCTGGGGAATGTTTTTGTAGCATTCTCTGAGCTCACTCATCCATGTAAAATAAACCCTCAACTGATTTTAGTATTAATCTATCCCTGAAAATCACGTACACCCCTAAATGCTAATTGTCTTCCCTGGGACAGATGGAATCTTCAAACAAGGCATTGGCTAGAAATTACTAAGACTTCCAAGTACTAATTTCACATACTTGAACCTCCTTGAGCATCTGTGGTACCATCTTGTTTGCTCCGTAGATACCCCTTCAGCACACTTTAGCAGCTGTGGGATGCAGTCAGCATGGCACCAGATAGCTGTGACAACCTACCAAGTCCTTATTGAGTCACTTCCAGCCTGCAGGTGGTCATAGTAATATGACTTATTTGTGTAGATACCAACAAATGACTATGATCTTTTTATTTTTGTATTTGTGCACCAAATGTCATATAGTAAAAAAAACTTTTAATTTATCATTTTTACCTTTCTATTTGCTCTAATATACCTGCTATGGATAAGTTGTCATAATGTGCTCCTTTTGCGCTCTATACAGAAAAGAAAATGGCTTGAAACATTTTAGCAACATTCAAGAGACAGATGTGGGGATGTTGAGAGTGTTAGGGTATGTTCACATGGCGTATTGGATCCATTTTGGATCCGAAAAACGCATCTAAAAGCTCTGCGTTAATCGCATTGCAGGTGCGTGTTTGGATGCGTTTTGGCAGCAACAGGATCGCAACCTATAGTTTTAAATAGGGCGTCTGCTGCATCTTTTGGATCAAGAATTGACATGACAATTCTTTGAACGGATCCGAAAGACGCATCAGAAAGACGCATGTAAGACATACATCGGCGATCACTCGTCTGAATGCCGTTGCATGTTTTACATTGAAAGCAATGTAAAATCACACTGCTAATTGCTAGATGCGTGCTTGGGTTCGGTTAGGGTTTGAAACACTGATCCAAACATGTATCCAAAAACGTTGTATGAACATACCGTTAGTCATGTTTTCTGGTCATGTGATTTTGTGAGAGATGCGTGGAAAATGTTGGTGTGAAAAGTTGATGTTGTTTGGTTTGTGTAGTGTGGGATATAGCAAGGATAGAGGGTTATAGTTGTTTTTGACTTGTGTAAAATAAGTTTTATGGGCTGCAAGAAATTTTTAGGTGTAAAATAATGAAGAATTTAAAGTAAGTAATTACATTAATATAGTTCCGGACAAACTTTTTTTGTATAAGTTGGGTTCCAAATACGGTTTGGATGCAGAGGAAATATGGAAGTTTCTTAAGGGGAAACACCTGTTAATTTTATTTTTTTCTGTTTTTTTCTTGTTTGTGTTTGAAGTGTTTTGATGTGTTGTTGAATAAAGAAGAGACCATTATGATGAGTTATTTAAGTTAGGCAGTTGCTTCCTTTGGGAGAGACCTCCTTTATTGGATTTTATGCTAAATGGTTTAATAAAACAAAAAAAACCTGTCCAAATACACAGTTTTTACCATTCTAACATCCCACGTTAACTTTAGATGTTTTTGTAGTCAAATAAAACACAGGTATTCCGTTGTTTTTCTTGTCATCAAAGGAATTAAACCTTGCAATTTAGGACGTGATTAGATTGCCATTCTAATACAGAACCTGAATAAGTCTAGAAGGTACTTTTAATTCCTTGGAAACCTTTTAGACAAATCACTTTTTCAGTGTTCATTGCATATGTTTTCTTTTTACCCAGTCAATTAATCCTTCACGCTATTATTCAAGTCACTAAATGTTTTTTCATGGTCCAAGTAATATGAATCCCGGCCTATGCGCTTATATACAAAGCAAATCCTAACAAAACTAACATGAGATAAAAGAAAATCGCATATCTCTTTGTTTTTGAACTATGTATGACCTTGAACTCTTTATTGGATGAAAAGCTTCGGTACTAATATTATTTGACAAATGAGAATGACATAACTGCAGGTAATTGTGTTTAAGTAAGCAAAGACAACAATTTCAAAATGAAACCAGGCAGCTGTTTTAAATGAAATATCAACATAATAACATTTATATTAGGGAGTGTCCCATATTCCAACATTTGGAGTAACATTAGCTGGTTCACTGCAGAGATTTTCAACATGTGGCCCCCGGTTTGTCGTTAACATCAACTTTCATCATTTTCAAATATGACTAAGGCTTGGCTCATATCAGTGTCAGAGTGACTGAAAATTAACGCAGCACGCAGCAATATGTTTTCTGTTAAATTCATGGCCATCAGATGGAAATCCAACGGACTCTATTGTGGTCAATGGAGTCCATCGGGTGAGTTGGTCATTTAACGGACTTGCCGAAGCCTCTGTCATGAAGATTCCAAATGGAATCCACAACACAGAAGTGAACCAGGTCTTACCAATTCTAATAAGTAAGGCTTGTCTCTTACTGGACTTTTGTCATAACATACAAAAAAGTTGTCCTCTTGTTTTATTATTCTATATGTATAAAAGATGCGATGACAAATATTGTTGGTATTCATTATACTGCCAGCCTGGTACACCCTTTAGGCAGTGCCATTTCTTAGACATTTTTTTATTTAAGTGGTCTCTTTCAGTCATTGGAAAATGGAGACATTACTTAACAACATTATCCTGCATTTGACTATCCAGGCCACACTTCCTAAATCTCAAATTTAGTCTGTTTCCAGCAATAGTGACGTAATTCAGTTACCTCATTTTTTTTTTAGTGTGTAAAACAGACATAAATAGAACACATAGGGCTACATGTCTAAAACTCACTTTGTTGCCCATAGCAACGAATCAGAGTGCCCCTTTCATTTCATAAAGCGCTCTGGAAAAATGAAAGGGGTGCTCTGATTGGTTGTTATGGGCAACAAAGTGAATTTTAGACCAAAACAGTTTTCATACATGTGGCCCATAGTGTGCGTTGTCAATCACATGATGTGTATTTTAAGCTTGTGTTTTTGCGCGCACCTGAAAAGAATTGACTTGTCAATTCTTTCAGGCATATATACCATGAAATAGTAATATACAAGAGGCAGAAATCTGTCTCGGGCCATTGTGCATCATATTTGTGTTGAAATTCTGCATAATTTCAACAGTTCAATGAGCACGTTTTGCAGGGAGTTCCTGTATCTCTGCAATAAATACATCATGTGAACTCCCCCTTACTGTAAACAGTTTATTTAACAGTCCAAGTCTACAGACTCTGATTGTGATTAAGAGTAACACACTGGTACAGTACTTTACAGTACCTCTATATTTATTCCCTTCCACTCCCACTGGTGCAAGTTCAACTGTTCCTTACTTGGTGCCAGTTTAATTGATAGTTGCGGGAGAAGGAATACTACAGACTTGCCTTGAATCTGTAGTCTTACACTGATGTAGTTGTGTTACATCACTATGGTGTTAAAGTTTATATGTAATATTCCTTTAAATATGTTATACCTCGTTTTGTTATATAAAGCAATGTGCAGTGCAAGAGTCTCAGCCAAGGGTTAACTTTATTAGATCCCATTCAGAGCTCAGTGCATTCTGGGGTGGAATATGACAAAAAGAACAAGTTGTTCAGATGGCTCTACTATAGTAAGTGCCATGCGACTTGAGGAAGCAAGAAGTCTTCCAAGGCAGCCAGAAGGAACTGTGAGTAAACTGCAAGGAGCAATAGAGCAATTGGCTGTATATGGTGGCTATGAGAACTTATGTTCACTTGCCATACACCCAGAGCCGGGACGATAGCTAGGCAGAGTTAGGCGATAGACTAGGGCACCATACCTCTGCCTGCCTCTATGGGGCAGCGAACGGGCATTGAGCCAGCTCCATACATATCAGGTGCTGCTGTTAGTCACAGCCAGGCTGGCAGCACCTAATTCCTGCAGCAGGAGAGATTGGGGATTATCTCGGCCCGCCCCCCTCACATCCCCCCTAGGCGCTGGAGGGGGGGGGCGGGCGAATAGCAGCAGCACTGTGTTATGGAGGATGATAGCAGAGGTAAGTCTCCCTCCCTCCCATCATCTCTATGCTTCTCTATGTCATCCTCTCTTGTTCTGTCACAGGATGTTGCATGCAGGGAGGAGTGGGAGGAGTTTTGGCTCACTACACAGCACAGAGTGCTCCAGGACATGTGAGTGTTTTGTAGAGGGGCCATAGTGAGAAAGTGGGGGTTATAGTGAGGAGGGGGGCCTATAGTGAGAAAGTGGGGGTTATAGTGAGAAGGGGGTGCTATAGTGAGAAAGTGGGGGTTATAGTGAGAGGAGGGGGGCCATAGTGAGAAAGTGGGGGTTATAGTGAGAAAGTGGGGGCCATAGTGAGAAAGTGGGGTTATAGTGAGAAAGGGGGGGCCATAGTGAGAAAGTGGGGGTTATAGTGAGGGGGGTTATAGTGAGAAGGGGGAGGTTAATTTGAGAAAGGGGGGCTATAGTGAGAAAGGGGGGCCATAGTGAGAAAGAGGGGGCCATAGTGAGTAAGGGGGGCCATAGTAAGAGGAAGAAGCTATAGTGAGAAGGAGGGGGGGGCATAGTGAGAGAGGAGGGGCTATAGTGAGAGAAAGGAATTATAATGAGAGGGGGTTTTAGTGAGAGGAGGGGGCTATAGTGAGAGGAGTCAGTTATAATGAGAGGAGGCGGTTGCAGTGAGGGAGGGGGTTATAGTGAGAGGAGGCGGTTATAGTGAGAGGAGGGGGCTATAGTGAGAGGAGGGGGCTATAGTGAGAGGAGGGGGCTATAGTGAGAGGAGGGGGCTATAGTGAGAGGAGGGGGGCTATAGTGAGAGGAGGGGGGCTATAGTGAGAGGAGGGGGGCTATAGTGAGAGGAGGGGGGCTATAGTGAGAGGAGGGGGTTATAGTGAGAGGAGGGGGCTATAGTGAGAGGATGGGGCTATAGTGAGAGGAGGCGGTTATAGTGAGGAGGGGGTTATTTGGAGGAGGGGGGCATGTGAAGGGGGGTTTAGTGAAGGAGGGGGGCTATTAAGAGGGGGGGTTAAGTGAGGGAGGGGGCATATGAAGGAGGAGTTATAGTGAGAGGAATAGGTTATAGCGAGAGGAGTGTGTTGGAATTGTGTTTTTTTATTTCATTCCCCCTAGCTGGGGGGGGGACCAGGCATGTCTTAGGTTAGGGTGGGGTAACAGTTTTTTGGGAGGGGGGGGGCTTTGGGCCCCTACTTGCCTGGGGGCACCATAATGCCTTGCCCCCGGCCCTCAACCCCCAAGGCAAAATTTGTCCCTAAAAGATTCTGGACATCTGTGGAAGTATTTTCAGTTTGAGAAAGTATGAGGGGGAGCGCAAAAAAAAGAAAAAAGGGGGCGGAAATCCTTTTGTGCCACTAAAAATTTGGGTTTACTGCCCTCAAAAAACTACTCTAGTGACCTATACAGTTAGATCCAGTGAATAGACTCTGCGACTTATATACTGCCAACAGTGACCCAATGGGATAGATCCCAGTTTGACACAGACACTGCAGTCTGTATTTGCCCCATACAGTGATTTTTAAAAGGATAAATTCAATGTACACAGGTTTTTGAAGACGCATTTTTCCGCCATCCGTGAAAAAATGGTAGTTACCGTGTTTGTGCTCTCAACTTAAAATTTTAAGCCAGTTAATCTAGTGACTCCCCGTGTTTCCATCTCTGATGGGGTATTCTCTTTCCTTTTTTTTTCTCCTTCCTGCCCAAACCTTCAGTGATTTTCCCCAAAATGACTCGCCCCGCAAAATTTAAACATACAAACATCAAAACAATGTTAGATGGTGGGGGGGTAGGTTAGGGGATATAAGGGATTTAAGGGTTTATTGGGGGTTTCGGGTTTGTAGGGGGGGGGGCATTGGGTAATAGGGGTTACGGGGGGGGGGTAGCAGGGTTTTGCCCGGGGCCCGTGGGGTTTTGGGGGCCCACGCCCCGGGGAAGTTGCAAATGCGTCCGTACCCCGGAATGCCATCCTTGGGCCCCCGGCAGTGAAAAACAGTTCACTAGGTGGGCGGGAAAAGCTGCGGGGCCCGGCCATCGCCCTGAACCCCCGGGTTCTCTGGCCCGAGGTTCAGAGGCAGCGCTGCCCGGAGATAGCAAATGGAGCGACGATCCGCTCTGCTACTTTCCCCTGCCGGCCTCACATCACGTGGGGGGGGCGCGCGCGGGGAGTCAATCCCCGCCCGCCCACGCTGGCCAGGGCTGCAAAGAGGCTGCTGGGCGCATGGGGGGGAGCGGGGGACTGAGGTAAGAAAAGGATTTTTTATTTTCCCTGCCCCAACCTGCGTATACCCCAAAGCCGCCTGTAAAAACCCCCTAAGCCCCCCTGATACCCCCTAACCCGCTGTTACCCCCGGCCCTGTTCCCCTAAGCCCCGTTATACCCCCTAAGCCACCTGTATACCCCCTAACCCTTTCTGTATCCCCAAAACCCTGCCGTTACCCCCAAACCAGCCGTTCCCCCCAAAGCCACCTTATACCCCCTAACCTGCCGTATACCCCCTAACCCGGGCCCAAAAAACCCCCCTAACCCGGGCCCGTATACCCCCTAACCCTCCGTTACCCCCAAGCCTGCTGTATCCCCTTTAAACCTGCTGTATATCCTAAGCCTGCTGTTACCCCTAACCCTGTGTATCCCCCCCTAACCCTCCCTGTTAACCCCCCGGCTGTTTATCCCCCCCGAGCTTGCTTTTTTTCCCCCCCTAGCTTGCCTTTATAGCCCCTACTTGCCCTTTTATAGCCCCCACCCTGCCTTTATACCCCCCTAGCTTCCTTTTTATACCTCTAGTTCCCTAGATCCCCCCCACCTGCCTGCATAGCCCCCGCCGCCTGCATACCCCCCAGCCTGCCTGCTTACCCCCCAGCCTGCCTGCATACCCCCCTAAAGGCTTCCAAAAACTCAAGTCTGCCTATGAATACCCTATACTACCGTGAAGCCGTCTGTTTTTTTCCCCCCAAAGCTTGCCTACTATAGGGCCCCTATAGCCCAAAAACCCCTGCTACCTGTATGGCCCCTATAGCTACTAAACCCTCCTCCTAAGGGGCACTCTAGGGTACCAAACCTTGCCAAATTGGGGGCCCAATATACCTATCTAAACCCGCCTCCCAAAAAGGACCCCAATGCCAGGGGGGGGGTGGGGGAAAAGTCGGGATTCTAAATTTTTGTGTCAAAATTTGCGGGGAAAGTGGTCGGGGATTCAATGTGGGGGGCTGGACCAATGCAGAAAAAGGGGAAAGTCAACATTGTAGAGAAACGTCACCTTTAGTCACAAGATGAAACTAACTTAAATCATTTTTGCACGAGCCTGTGAAATGGGTCTACCACTAAGGCACTGTATGGTGGTTATATCATCACAGACCGTGTACATGTTTTTTACCATATATGGTCACTGTAGGGGGTAATAACATCTGCAAGCCTGTGTAATAGATAACCACAATGGTCAAAAGGCCGGAAATATTGGGTTTTTTATGATCAGTAATATAAGGGTATTATTCAGTCACTACGTGTAATTTGGGGTCATGTTCGGCGTATAATCAGGCCCATTTGTGTATGTTATTGGAAAGTTGGTTTTGGTAAGTGGTTTTTTTTTGGTACAATATAATAGGGATGTAGGTGAGGTATTTTCCCCTTGTTTTATCTATATTATCTAACAGAGCCTGGAATGGTCATGGGCGAGGGGAGGGGTAGGGGGGCCCCCACCCAAAATTTTGCTTTGGGGCCCCGGCTTCTAGTTACCCCCCATTGGGATTGATTTTGTTTTGGGAAGGAGCATAAACAATGGGGGGAGAGCCAACTTAAAGCACCTAATCTGTGTTGACTGTCCCCACCAGAACCCGTATGAAAACTCTGTGCGCAGCGATCCCAGGGTGCAGTGGGGGAATTTAGTACTGTCAGGTTTTTGTTGTTTTTATTTTTTTTTTATGTGGCAGAGTGCCGCAGGCATCACATGTTTCTCACTAGAGGGGGTGCACCCAGAGATCTCAAGCCACGCTACCAAGGCTACCTCCCTTTGGATGGGAGTCCCAAAAAAGTTGTCAGCCACATTAAGTGGTTGAAACTTTATGTTAGTTTGGCTTTTCACCCGTCCGGGTGGGCTCTTATTGGAGTAGACAATGCGTTGGGGGGGTGTCTACTTCCCGGTCCAGGCCCGGGTCGGGAACATCTCTGGAGCTATAAAAAACCTCGTACCTGGGTTAGGGGGGCGTGGTCTGTCCCTGGAGTTGGAGCAGGGAGCTGAGGTGAGATATTAAGGGTTTTAAATTTAAAAAGGGATTAGCCCCTTTTTTTTTTAAATAAGCACTTCCCCAAAACAGCCCCCTTTAAACATTTTTATTAAAAAAAAAATCCAAAAGGTAATTTACTGTCCCCAAATCAGGTAGTCCAAAAAAATTTAAAAGCAAAAAAAGATATATTGCTGGATACCCTATACAGCGTCCAGGGATAATGCACCCACAAGTAGCACCCAGTTTTTTTCTATTAAAGGAAAGCTGGATGCCACTTGTGGAGGTTGGGCTCACTCGTTTTCTGGGACGGATAGTCTGATTTTTTTTAGAAAAATGGGTACCCCAGCCCCTCACATGGTACACAGCATTTCTAAGATTCCCCAACTCTCCTGGGGGAGCAGCAAGTCTTTAGAGGCATTGAGGAGAAGATTTCAGTGCCAATTTCCCACTACCCAATCGAATCAGTAAGGTGCCTGTAAGGCTTTATGGCTCTTTCAATGTATAAATTTACAGTCTAAGAACACTGTTTCTACTGTCATCAACTAACATAGACATTTTGATACCGTTGAAACAATGGTTCACTAGTAAATTCTCTGTCAAAGGATGTCTTGACTGTTGTGGGTATAATGACATAAACAATACAATTACAGCATCATCACAATTAAAACCTCATATGCAAATAAGTTCTAGGTGAGAAAACTAGGGGAAACATGTATAAACAGGGCGGCCCGTTTTCTGGAAAAATTTTTCGCAAAAAGCTCCTAGCCCTGTTTAAGATGTTGAACATCTACAACAAATTTCGGTGCAATTGCGCAAACCTGACACTATGTAAGCGCCCAAAAATTTGGGGGGCATCTCGACAATTCAAGGAGTAAAACATTTAAAAGGGAAATTTGACGCCAAACCCAGGTGCATAACGTTGAACAGCCAACCCAAGTAAAAGGTGGTTTCCCGACCCGGTTGTCTTGGGGAACTACAATGTGCCTGTATGTATGAACTGCAGAAGAACAGGTTCATACATTCTTACGCACTCTACACTGCTTTAAACTGATTTAGAACTGGCCTGACAATGCCAACATTCATACATGTCACTCTAGGTCTCTGGTTCCACTGACTGGAAGTAGCATCCTTTTATTTACATCTGACCCACTAATGATCCTTAAAACACAACTGAAGATTTTAAGCCAAGCTGGTAATTCCTCCATAAGATAGATCCTCCCATCTGCTGACAGCTGTTTCACAGTGTTTGCCTTTTTCCGTGCAAGCGGGATTGGTGATGGCTTTTTTAAAGGCTTTTTTAAAATAGGCTTAGATGGTAATGTTTCTTTTTAAGGAGAGCAACATAAAGGAACATTGAGACAATTTTTAAGACGTTGTCACAAATTTTGGCACAATTTGTGCCCAAAAAAACACCTTACAATTAAGCCCACATTTACTACGTTTTTTTTAGGAAAATTGTCACAGTTTGTGTGTAAAATAAGCCAACTTAATAGGGTACAAATTAGATAGACACCTAACCTGAACCCAATTTTTTAACACTTGTTGAATGTGGACATTTTAAGACGTCTGGTTTTTAGGTTTAAATATCTTACGTTAACACTTTTGATAAATGTGCCCCCTTAATCTTTAAAATCATGAAACTCCCTTCGAAAATATAAACATGCAAATAACTAAGAACATCTTGGTGTTATCTAATTTGGGTGAATATCCCTTTCTCCCAAAATTTACCCACAAAGAGTCTTGAAGCATGACCCGGAGTTCTAAGCTGAGCCAGTAACTCCTCTGCAAGGAAGATGCTCTCATCTGTAGACAGTTTTTCTAGGGTGTTTGCCCCTTGGCAATGCAGAACAGGGTTCTTAATGGTTGTGTTAATGGCCATTAAACCCTTCCCCCAACAAGGATTTTTTTTTACGCCTTAATTTTTTCCTCCCCAAAAAACTATAAATTTTCATTTTTACATCTACAAAGCCTTAAGGGCTTTTTTTTGGATAAAGTGTTTTGTAGAACCATTTATTAAATAAATAAAATTTATTATTATTTTTTTTATTTTTATTATAAATTACAAGGGGAAAAAAAAAACGCAGTTACTTTATAAATGAATCAAAAATATAATTGCTCTACTTTTTAAAGAAGGAGGGAGTTTTTATGGTGTTTAGTTCACTACCTTTATTTTTGGGGCAGTACGTTTCTACAAAATTTTAATTTTTAAAGTTTTCAAAATTTTTTTCTACTATTTTAAAAAATAAAAAAAAGCTTTTTTTTTTTAAAAAATTTGGGGTTGCAGCAGTATTTTTTGAGACCAATAACTTTTTTATTGTTTCATCTATGGGCATGTGTGAGGGTCCGTTTTGCAGGCTGACGCAGAGATTTTATCAGTTCCATTTGGAATACATGCAACTTTTTTACCACTTTTTGTTTAAATTTTTTGGAAAGGCAAAGTGACAAACAAATATGCAGCTTTTGTAATGGTTATTTTTTTTTTTACAATATTCAACGTGTGGGATATACTTTATGTTTAAATAGCTTAGACTTTTATGAATGTTGCAATACCAATTATGGTTTTATTAATAAAATAGTGAAATAGTAGTTTTGAACTTTTAATATTTTTTATTGTTTTATTTTTTTAAAGCATTTATAAATGATATTTTTAGTCCTTATTGGGGCAGCAGAATTGCTTGTACACTATTTTGCAATATAATAGTATTTCAGAATTAGGATCTAATATGGTTCTTCTATTATACCTCACCTAATAAACATTGAATTTATGGAACATTTAAGCGGAATTACTGCTCTCTTTTCAACATATATAAAATCTAGGTTTTTAGTGCACACCTACTACATTAAAGTAACCTCATTAAGTGGCTCTCTGTGGCGCCAAAGCCACCCTACATTTGTGGCAATAGGCTCCAATAGCATTGATTATAAAGACCTCAGGCAGATTGGTGGAATGCTCGGCCAAGAAAAGAGGGAAAACCAATCCCAAAACCACTAACATTAAAAAAAAAAGAATTAAGCAGAACCCCCATTCAAAATTATCCCGGGGATCCATTCACGACTTTATATGATGTCACCCAATTTAAAAGCCATATGTAGCACATAGACAATTGCTCCGTTTCCTCTTCCCCTTTTTTTTTGCATTCTGTTGTTCTTTCACTAAGTCCAAACCCGGGTTTTTATATGAATGTAATTTGTTGATTTCTTTTAAAACAAATTTTTAAGAATATGTTGTAAAAAAAAACTAAATCATTTAGAGTTTGTATAAGTGACTGCATTTTAGCTCACTTTTTTTACAAACTCAATATTACACTTTGATAGATGTACCCGGGCTTCTAATTTACCTTAATAGACATTAATTTCAAAATACAGGCATAAATAGTTTTTTTTCTGCCCTGCCATCTGAGATCTATCTTTAATTAGAATCTATCCTGGACTGGGCTTTCTTACTTCTCCTCCCCCAAATGATGTTTGTGCAATTCAAACTTTTGGTATCTTTGTGCCGTTGACATTCAATCATCAAGGGCTGAACTTTTTACTTTCCTTACATGTGTTCTAGAATTTTAATAATGTGGGTTTTTTGCAGTCTTACTCTGTACTTCAGAAATGCTGTGTAGGCAAATACTTTCTAGTGTAGCAGGCTGTGTCTTCCTCTGCAGATGAACACATATTATAACAGGAAAGAAATATTTTTTCCTGTGGACCCTCTTAACCCCATAGCAGGAAACTCTTTGCAGCTGCACCACAGGCCACCTGTGACTTTAGCATTGAATAGCTGGATATCCTGTTCTAGAATCTAGAGCTCAGAATCCCATAGTAATCACTTGAGGTTAACATTAAGTTTCCAAAGATTTGACCATCCCAGATTGAGTTATAAAGTACAGAAGTTAGAGATAGCATGAAGTTCCAGATGTTTGGTATTTTGTCAAAGTAGCATGCCATATCTTAGGTAAATAACAGCAAGGCAGAGAAGATGAAAGGGAAAGTATTAATTTATGAGTACCTCAGTAAATTAACCTGCATGCTTCATTTATAGTACTTTCTTAAATGAATGGGAGGACAAATACAATAAAAACTGTACTCTTAAAAAAGTCTCTGAAAACATTCATGTTTTGAAGCATATATTCATATAACAATTTTATCAAAATTTAATTTGCTTCAAGTTATCTTAGAAATTCATACTGTAATCAATTGTGCCATCTATGGAGCCTCTGCTAGTTAGAGCGGCATCCCATGATTCCCGTTCTGTCAGACGAGATGGTGTTCTGATGCCAACTTCAACCGTAGAATAAAAAATAGATGCTCAGCTATATCTGCAACTCTTAGGCTTGTTAATAGCCATGTGGCCCTCTGTCTATTCAGTCTATAGAGTTACCTGCTATGAAGGTATGGGGTCCCTATTTTACTATTAGCTGAGGTATCTGACCTGGGGGTGATCCCCATATGTTAGACATCTATGGCATATATTGCAGATATGCTCTGTATGTATGATATCAAAACACTTAAAAGCTGGAACTACATTGCAAACTTTTATTGCTCTATGTAATAGAGGTATAGTAACAATAATGTAGAAGGATATTCAGTACAATGGGATACACCAATTTCCTTCCTTTTCTCTGGTATTACTATCTCTCTGTTCCTTATGAACAGTACAATAGACCCGGCGATTCACCACACTTGTTAATGATAAAACATAACCAGTTTATTAATACACTAAATGACAGTACTTAGGCAATACAACATACAAAGATATAAAGTAAGTTAACTTCAATACATGTATCTATACCGTTGCAATAATAAGTACTTCCCAACCCAAGTATCTCCACACATACACACTACATATACACTATTATCACCTGACTAACTCAAATAAACCTATTTCTTAAGCAGCGGGAACCAGGGAGATGTAAGGGATTAATACAGACGTAAGGGTGAGAAGAATTAGGAGGACAGTGAAAGGATGATCAGAAGGCAGAGGAGAGGGAAGTGGATACTCAGCCAGAGGACACTGAAATTGCTGGTCTAGGTGAGACAGGTCTTCCGCAGGAGAGTGGAGGAGGACTGGACTTCAGCTGCTCAGGGTTGCGTGGGGGAAGACTTCTTTGCTGGTGTTGGTGAGCAGACTCTCCTGATGGGGGCTGGTGTCTTCCTCCTCATGTCTCTCAGAGTACTGGTTTATATATCCCTGGTTGGCATCTCCCAACTATCACGTATATTCCATACAACACAAGATGTATCCCTGACTACCTGGCTACCTGGTCCCCATACCATGTTCCCTAAGGCTAGAGGAGTCAAAGGAATAAACCATCACCTGTATCAGCAGAATGGGGTAATTGGTTTGTTGCCAGCTATAAATTCCAGGATCAGGATATTCTGGCCACTTTCCCCTCCAGGGAATTGCCAGTGTTGGTCCAGGCAAGCACAAACCAAAAAGGAATGTCAACATGTGTGCACCCTTACATAAAATTATATATCCACACATATATCCAAACGTATATATCATGCATATCTATCTACCTACCCACCTATCTATCTATCTATCCACATATGTATATGCATAGACACTTCCCCTTTATACTCTACCTCACAACTTTCTCAGAAATCACTTCCCATAGGGGTACATATAAGACCGAGGAAGAAGAAAAGACCATGGTCCACCTTCTGCAGGAAATTAGAGAAAGACACATTCCTCTCTCTATTTTAGCCCATCGTTAGTTTGCCTTGCCTAAGTTTCCCCATGCCATGGAGACTGCAAATCCCCATTTATGCAACAAATATGAGCTGTCTACCAAACTTTCACAGCAGGGCATCAGGAGCAGGTATTGTAGGCCCTCTTAAGCATCTCTGTAGTTGGAAACCATGACTCCTCTTGCTGCTTGCATCTGCACCTCTTCTGGCCTACATCATGTCTCCATAACTTGTTTGAAACAGTCTGGATCTTCATCTACTTATACTTCTATATTAGAATGGAAACTTCAACACACATAGGAGGTTCTTCAACCATTGCTTAACTCATTTTACTAATTAACTTTAGATAGAGCAAAGTTTGTTTAAAATTTTTTTTCTTACAAATTGGGGGGAAAAGCGGGGGCTTCTGCCCCCCTGGAAAGGATTTAATTTGGTGAAATCCGACTTCAGTTTTCCTTTCCCTTTTTTTAAGTGTTTTAAAAAAAAACCTTTCAGGGTATCTTCTGCAGCCTTATAAATTCTTTGGTTATGTCGGGGTACATCTACCATGCGCAAACATACCTTTCATTTACACACCTTGGCTATTGAACCCAACTGAACTATTGCCACTTTTTCCTGAAATGTCTGCCCAGGGGGTTTTAAAGAAAAAAATAGCTTTTTGTAAATTTAAACTGTATAGTCACATGAGTAAAGTTAGCCCTCCAGACTTTTTGGCCTTTAGTCACTCTAAAAAAGGCAGTAAAAAAAACATTGTAAAGGGTTTCCCCAAAAGGTTTGAGCAAAATAAAAAAAAAACTCAAGCTAAAAGATGTTACAACGAAAAATAAAACCAATTGCTTGAAAATTTACTCCAAATCAAATCCCGCTGATCCACCCTGAAAACCCTTCCTTTTGGTTTTTTTTTGGTTCCCCTTCAAAAAATCAAAAACCACATTTATCCCAAACCTTTTTAAACCCAAACCTACTTTTGTTTATTCTGAAGACAATGCAGCTGGGGCCCTTTTTTGGCCCAACAAGGTATCCAATTGAAGGACAGATGATATAGAGAAATATGTTTACAACTACAATTAGTTGGAAAAGTCATCATTTCCCATTATAGCTTTAGTTTTTAAAATTCATCTTCTAAAACCCATAATTTTATTCGATGAAATTTTGGGAAAAAGGGTTTGGGTATACAATGTTCCCTTCTTTTTTTGCCCAAATTTAATTTGGGATCTAAAAACACAAAATTTGTTTTTCCGGGAAAATTTTGGGCAATATAAAAAAAATCTTTTGCCCCCCATTAGTGTTGGGTTTTTTATCGACAAAGTTGAAAATGGGAAAAGGGGTTTTTATGGTAAATCAAATTTCCAAAATCATGCGATTTAAGGTTAAATCGGGTGCATATCTTTTAAATCCCCCGCCTTTTTCGGCGTTTCCCTTAAATTTTGGGGCGGCCAGAAAAATTCAGATTACAAAATTTAGAGCAGGGTGAGGTGTTGTGCGACGTCATAAAATGGGATGTGTAGGGTTGCGAGGGGCGGGAAAAATTTAACAGTAAATCTTTTTTAACATAAAAACAGCTTTTCCCTTTTCACCCTCATGCCCTCTCTGGTTCATGGGGTTAGGCCCCTGCTTCTGCGGGGCCCAAAAACAGCTCAGGGGAAATTGGGTCTATTTCTGCCACAGAAAAACCCTACTATTAGCTGTGACCCTTTCCCAAAATTTAAAGTTACATTAGGGTTTTTGAACTTTTTTATGAGTTAGCTGGGGGAATTTTTTAAAGAAAGAATCCCCACTGAAATTTTTAAAGGCGGTGGGGCGGGGGGGGGGGGGGGCCTTGGGCAAAACACAGACAAGCTCTATTTTTAAAGAAAACTGGAAAAGTTCCCCAAAGATTATGTAGAATTGTAGTAGAAAAACTTTATTTTAACATTTTGTATTGAAATATTTCCTGGATTTTGGGGCCCACCCCTGAATTTTATATTGGATAAAAAATCTTTTTAGTAACTGCGGGTTCTTTTTTTGTTAGTGCAAACTCCACTTTAAAAACAGATAATTTCGATAGGTGTTAAATTTTTACCCCATTACACCTGTGACTTTTGATATATCCCCCTTTGCCTTAAATTACAAACCAGCAATCTTGTAGTCAGAAAGGGTTTGTTGTTTCCCAAAAAAAACCCGTGAAAACGTACAAAAACATCCCCAGTTACGTTTTTTTTGATTTTTGCGCACCCGAAATGTTCATTGAGCAGCTCACGTAAATTTTAAAACAGAAATTTCTATTTTCCCACGGGGTGAATTGAAAGGTGCAAAAAATACGGGTTTTATTATTTTCAAAACAAAACAGTTAGGGTTTTTTTTTAAATTTTTGCGCCCCCGCCCTGTTCATTGACGCAGCTTCTACGTAAATCTTAAAACAGAATTTCATATTCACCACGGTGAATTAAAAGGGTGAAAAAAAAATTACGGGGTTTAAATTTTAATAAAAAACATAACGGGTTTACGTTTTTTTTTGCCCTTTTTGGGACCCGCACTGTTATTGACCCCAAAAATTTAAAGTAAATTTTAAAACAGAAAATTCTATATTCACCACGGGTTTAATTTAAAAGGTGCAAAAAAAAACCGTTTTTTTATATAAAAAAACATTCGGGGTTTTTTGTTTTTTTGCGCACCCAGCACTTTTTTCATTGGGTCCCCTGCATCTAACGTAAATCTTAAAAACAGCAATTTAAAAATTCACCCCAAGGTAAAATTTAAAGGTGAAAAAAAATACATTTTTATTTTTTCAAAACATAACATTTTTAGTTTTTTTTGGGATTTTTATGCGCCCCCACATTTGTTCATTGCCGCAGATCTACGAAAATCTTAAAACAGAAATTTCCTATATTCACCACGGGTAAATTAAAAAGGGGGAAAAAAAACCCGTTTATTATTCCAAAAAAAACGGGATACGTGTTTTTTTGGACTTTTGCCCATCCAGATTTTTTTATAAAACACCTTGCAGAAAAAATTTGAATCCAAAATTTTGTTTGATTAGGGGTTTTTTGGGAAAATAGCTGTGATTTGCCCCCTTTTAAATAAGAGATTTTCCCAAAAACTATTAATAATTTTAAAAATTTTTTTTAATTTTAAAACAGGGAGCAAAAGGCAGGGGGTAATCGAGCAAAGAGGGGTAGCACATGGGGGGAAAGAGGTTACAGGGGAAGGGTTTCCCCTTTCCCATTTGCTGGCAAAACCAACAGCATCCCAGGGGATCGTCATTTGAAAGGGACCGAGGCCTTTTTCATCGCTGGGTCAGGGCCCTGTGAATCTAAGTAACAACATCGTCCCCAACTTTTCCTTCGGGGTTTTTTAATGCAACCTCATTAGCACCCCTTACCCCTCGTCCTCGCATTTCACGCCACAAATTCGTCATCAGATCATCAGCACTGCCCAACTTGAAGCACCCCAAAATGTCAAACTTTTTTCCCCCACCACTGTGGATAATCCTTTTTCTGAGACCTTTTTTTGATACAAAATGGGGGTTGGGGCCCGGGGAAGGGCATGTTTAAAAGATAAAGAGGCCAAAAAAGGATGATTTTCCCTCTGCTCTGACGCCCCTTTTTAAATGACCCCATCGGGGAGGTGAAGGAACCGGTTTCTTTGGGCAAAAATCCCGGGGGGGTTGGGGGAAAAACGCCTTGAAAATTTCCCCTTCTTGTAGCCCGCGCTCTGGAGGCAAAAAGTCAGGACGCCCAAAGTCACCTGTGTTTGAAATGATAAATGATGGATAAACGACATTGCGGATCCCACCCTGGTCTTTTCCCAAAATTTTTGTTTGGGCGAGGCCTTCATCAGTGGACGAGGAGGAAGACAGGGGGGAAAGTGAATACGGGTCCCCCAAAAAAAGGGGAGAGGGCGGTCCCCCAGGCAAAAGTCCGCGGGATATAAATTCCCCCCAGCCAGGGTACGCAAACCCCGCTCCTCGTTAAACCCCGTAAAAAAGGCCCGGGAAACCTCTCAACCCGGGGCCCTTCTTTGAGCAAGCCTTGATTCACCCAGCGGTCATATGCCCCCTTTTGGGCCGTAAAAAATAAAAAGGGGAAAAAAAAAAAAAAAAGGTTAAGGAAAAAAAAAAAAAACCTTTTTTTAAAAGGGGTTAAACCACCACCAACTTTTCTAGTCCCCATGAGCGAATGCATGATTTTAAAATTGGAGGGAAACATTTGGCCCCCCCAAAAAAAAAAAGGGGCCCCGGGAACCCGGGGCCCCCCCCCAACCACTGTCACCCCCTCTGTCCCCCGCCTCCTCCTCCTCCGCCACCCCCCCAACCTTCACTCCTCCCCATGTCTCCAGAGCCCATGTTTCAGGGGATCACCTCCGCTTCAGCCCCCCCCCAAACGTCGCCCCGAGTCCCACCAGCACCCCCAGAGACCCATCCTACCCCTTTCCCTTTCCCGCCAGTTTGAGGGAATTTGCCCCCGTACATCGGCCGCCCTAGCAGCCGCCTTCTGCCCTTTCCGGGTTTTGGGAGCAAAAAAAAACATTTTAACCCAAACCTTTTCCCAAAAAACCCCAAAAACCTAAAATTGTGGGCTTTGCCCAGGCTTTTGGGCCGGGGGAAATGTTGCCTTTTCCGTTTTGGTGGAACAGATGGGTTCCCCACGTCAGGGCCCCCGCCCCGTTTCCCCCCAAATTACCAGTTTCCGTAGCGGGCATTTTTTTCCCAAAAAAAGCCTTTTTCCCCCCTGGCCCGGGGCCACCACGTGTCACCCTAAAATTTCAAGGCGTTGTCTGAAAACGTGTCCGGAAAAGTCCCTCCCACCGACACTTGGACAAATAAAAGGCAGGGCCCAAAGGGCCCGCTATATCTCTATGACAGTCACTGGGTGAGCGGGGTGGAGGTCCTTGGGGTAAACGGTGGCTCTCGGCCCGGCACACTTTTCAAAAACCGCAGGGATGGTGCGGGGGCTTTTTCCCCCCCCAAGGCCCTTTTGGTGGCATCACGTGCCCAGAGACACCGGGCCCGTGTTGAAATTAATTGCCTTTGGGAGACCGCCACACACGGGTCAGGAGCTTGGACGGCCAAATAAAAACGAAAACCGGCGCTGGGGGGGTGACAAAAACCCTTGGGGGCCGGGCAAGGGGTTGTGCGATAAAGGGGAAAATCTGCTGGCCCCTTAAGTTTGGGTAGGCTGGAGCAAAAACCCCCTTCCCGGGCACATGTCATGAACCTTGTCGTCCAGAAATTTCTAAAGAGTTTACCCGGGTCGGGACTGCCGGCTGAAAAAGGGCTCGAGGTTTTATTTCCCCCACTTCCCCCGTTCCCACCCTGCTTCGTCCCGTGGCTGCTTTGCAGCGTCAGCTGGGCCTCCCCGTAAAAACCGTTTTCATTTTTTACGTGGAAAACCACGTTTGGAATTCCCCCCCCAAAATTTCCCAGCGATTTGGCAGCAGCCAATGCCATTACGAATTTACGAAGGTGACCCCGGCCCTGACAAGCAGCGGGGCGGCCCCTCGGGGTGTTAAAACCCACCGAGGTGGAGGCGGGTGAAAGAGCTCTGAAACCACCTTGTTTTTTGAAAGAAGCCACCAAAATGGTCAGGGGGGACAATCCCCTTTCTTGGCAGTGCATTGGGGTGATCTTATTTTCCTGGAACATCGGGTTGGGCCCCACCTGAAACAACGGTCCGCCCGCGAACGGAGGAGGGGGACGGACACAGATCGGACAGGGACCCTTTTCTCTCCGAAAAAATCCAAAAGGGCCCCCAAACATTTTCCCCATTTTTTCCCTTTCGGCCCTTCATTAGGATGTGGTTCGGGGGCCAGAGCTAGTGCAAGGTGGGGCATCAGCTCTCAGGGTGCATCATCTCAGGCAAATCTGGGGTGTTTAAGCTGTCCCGGGGGCAAACGGAGGAAGGGGGGGGGGGAGGAGGGGGTATTTCCCAGAAAAAACCGATGTTACCGAGCCCCTGCCTTGGAAATGGTTTTGGGGGGCGAATTTGAGGGGGGAGGGGGAAGATGAGGAAGATCAGTTTTTCAGTTTCCCCCCGACCCAAAAAGGCTTGGGGGAAAACAAGGCCCCTCTCTTCCCTGAGTTCTTTGGGTGCTCCATTTCCCCCAAAATGATCCTCGCATTAAGGCCCTCAAAAAAGAACAAAAAGTTTTTCTTTGGGGGGCCACCCTCCTTTGGGTCCCCGGTACAAAAAAAAAAATCAGCCAATTTTCCTTTCCAACCCCCCCCAAATTTGAGAGTAAAATGAGGAAATGGAGACCCTTTCTGATTGAAAACTTTGGGGACATCTGTTGGTCCCGCTTCCCCGTTCCCCAAAAGCAGGGGAACAACATCAGCGCGTGACAGCAAAGGGGGAGAGTGCCAAAGGGAGGGGTAGCGGCAGCAGCAGGGGGAAAGGGGAGAAAACCTAATGGGGTTTACCTTGGGAATCTTTGGTTTTTCCACCTTTACCAACGAAGGGAATGCAGGGCACACATCCAAACAACGAGATCAGCTTAAGAAACATGGTTTCACGACTACTGCGTCCAAAACCGATGTTTTTGCATGTGTTCCGGACCCAATAGACTTTCTGGGTATCCCAAAAAGGACGAATGGCCCGAGCTGGCTCCAAAGCCATTGAGGGGGTTGTCCTGCCCCGCAGCCCGCGTCATATCTGAGCGGGGCCTTCGCAAAAGCTGGGGGGAGTCTTTACCGACAAACGCTTCCGGCTTTCACAGAAATGTGGATCGTTTGACTTTCATCAAAGATGAATTTAGGCATGGATCTTGATGATGTTTTTGGGGCCCCCCAAATTTCCAGGTCACCGATTAGTTTCCATCTACCCTTTACATTTTCTTTTAAAAAAAGAAAAAGGGCCCCCCTTGAAAACTTTTTTTTAAAATTTAACATTTCTTAAATGCAATTTTTTTTCTCTTTTCCCCCCAAAAGTCATTTTTTCTTGGGTTTTGCTTTTGAGGAGGACTTAAAAGACAGCAAGGTATCTGACCAAAAACCCTATTCCATTTACTTTACTTTATCTTAAGAAGGTTTTTGCAATTTTCAAAATTTTTTTTGAGGTCTGTTGCTGTGAGATAAAAGCAATAAAAAAAAGGTCCTTTGGAACAGAAATGTGCTTTAATTTCATTTCTCCCTCACAATTTTTTAAAAATTGGGGTGAGAAGTTATTTTTATAATTTTTTTGGGGATGCTGCTTTGAAAAAGCAGCAATAAATACAGGGGCCTATTATTAAAAAAAAGTTTTTTTCTAACAAAACATTTGTTCTTCACAAAAAGACCAAAGTGGGCCCAAAGGGGGCATGCTTTGAATTTTTTTGGGGGCATTTTTTCTGTGACATTTTCAGCAATACTAAAAGGGTTAAATTTTAAAAAATGTTTTTTCTAACAGACATTTTTTTCTTCACAATTGTAAAAGTGGGGTCCCGGGGGGTTTGGTGCGTCAGAAACCAAAAAAAATTTTAAGGTAGGGGCCCCTGTTTTAAAAGGACAATATTGCAAAAAGACTTTTTTTGCAAGATCTTTAAATTGCTAAACAATCCCCGTATTTTAGGGCAACCCAAATTTTAAAACAATGAAAAAAAAAAAAAACAAAGAATGGTGGGATTTCCTCCCCATTTTAAAAAAAGGTTTTTAGAATTAAAAATACTAAAAAAATTGCATGTACAAAAAAGCTGTTAAAAAAAAATTTCCCCTAAATTTTACCAAAGGGGGGGTAAGGGGAAAAATTGACCCGAAAGTAGGGTTTTTCAGGGGGACTTTGGGGTATGGAGCACGGACAAGAACAAAGGGACAAAAAGAAACCCTTTCCTCCCGCAAAGTTTAGTAAAAGGGGGAAAAATAATGCCAAGATAAAGGGCAATGGGGGGAAAAGGAGCGTTAACCACCAATTTCCAAGTGAAGCTCAAATTTGGGCCCCACCTTTCGGAAGGGGGAAGCGCTTCCCCGGAAATTTACTGGGGGACGAGGAAGGCTGGAGGTTTTTCAACTTCCCCTTCCGCACTCTCCTTTTAGGGCCCACAGTTTTCGTTTTCTGCTTTATTCCCGGGCATTTTTAAACCCGGTTGTTAATAATGACGGACGCCACTGGGCTTTCACCGCACCCCTGTAATCCGGCCCCGGGGCCCTGCTGTGGGGGCCCAGGACAGGTATAGTCAATGTCCATTCAAATAAAGGGGGTTGAAAGCTCCTTTTTCCAGCACTTTTTTTTAAAATTTTGGGGGGGCATGCAGGTTTGGGGGTCATGCTGTGGCCCAGGACAGTTAAGGGCAATGTCCCCCGTTCAAAAAAAAATGGTGGTTGAAAAGACTCCTTTTTTTTCCCGGGACTTTTTTAAAAGTGGGGGTTTTTTTTGAAGGGTTTGGGGGGTAGCTGTTTTTCCCCGGACAGGTTTAGTCAATGCCCCGTGAAATAAAATGGGGGTTTGAAAGACTCCTTTTTCCGGCACTTTTTAAATGTTTGGGGTCATGCAGGGTTTGGGGCTTTGCTGGGCCCCGGGCAGGTAAGTCCCAATTTCCCCGTGAAACTAAAATGGTGGTTTTAAAAAACTCCTTTTTTTGGGACTTTTTAAAAAGTGGGGGTCATGCATGGTTTGTTGCTCAAGCTGTGGCCCAGGACAGGTATAGTCAATGTCCCGTTTTAAACTTAAAATTTGGGGGTTTAAAGACTCCTTTTTCCGGGCCCCTTTTTTAAAAATGGGGGTCATGCAGGTTTTTTGGGGGCCCTGCTTTTGGCCCCGGGCAGGTATAGTCAATGGCCATTCTACTAAAATTTTTGGTTTTAAAAAACTCCTTTTTTCCGGCACTTTTTAAAAAGTGGGGGTCATGCAGGGTTTTGGGGGCCCTGCTGTGGTCCAGGGCAGGTTTTAGTCAATTCCAGTTCAACTAAAATTGGGGGGTTTAAAAACTTTCCCTTTTTTCCCGGGACTTTTTAAATGTTTGGGGGGCTGCAGGGTTTTGGGGGGATGTGTGGGCCCCAAAAGGTATATCAAAGTCCAGTGAAACTAAAAATTTTGGGTTTAAAGAATCCTTTTTCCGGGGACTTTTAAAAAGTGGGGGGTTTATGCAGTTTTTGGGCCCCAGCGTGGCCCGGAAGGTATAGTCAAAAGTCCATGAAACTAAAATGGTGGTTGAAAGACCCTTTTTTTTCCGGGACTTTTAAATGTGGGGGTCTTTCAGGTTTGGGGGTCATGCTGTTGGGGCCCAGGGCAGGTTAGTCCCAAAATCCCCTTTTTCAACTTTAAAAAGGTTTGGTTTTAAAGACTCCCCTTTTTTGGCCCCTTTTTAAATTGGGGGTTTAAAGCAGGTTTTTGGGGTTTATGCCTTTTTTGGGCCCGGACTGGGCCCCTTAATTTTAGTCAATGTCCGTGAAAAAATAAAAGGGGGTTGAAAGACTCCTTTTTTCCGGGAATTTTTTAAATTTTGGGGGTCCTTTCAGGGTTTTTGGGGGTCATGCGCGTTCCAGGACAGGGATATTCAATGTCCAGTTCAAGTAAAAAGATGGGTTTAAAAATACTGCCCCTTTTGGCACTTTTTAAAATTTTTGGGTGATGGGGTTTAATTTTGGGCCCGGCTGTGGTTTCAAGACAGGGAAAAAGTAAATGGGCTGTGACTTTTTTCTGTGAAATTTTTAAAAAACCTAAGTTTTGTTGCCTAAGATGTAGCACGTTTTCCCTTTTTTACTGTTGGGATGTTTTTTCAAGGGTTTTCCCGGGCCTTTTTTGGGGGTAATAAAAAAAAAAGGGGTTTTTTGCCTTTCCCCTAGGCCCTTTTAAAGGTCAACGCGCTTTTAAACGATGCTCACAACGAAAACCTTATCATAGGGGGGGGCCGCCGACTATTTGACTATCGAAAACGATCTCGATAGCCCAAAGCAATCGCTCAAAACTAAAACCCCCTTTTTGGAAAAAATACCATTTTCTAGGGCCAAAAAAAATTAAAATCAATATCCATCGGGTTTACTACCTGAAAATTTGCATTTTCCAAATATTAACCCCTTTTCTTGCCTTTAAAACCTTTCTGGGGTTCACACCGGCATTCCCTTTCCCAAAATTCAAAAATTGAGACCCTTCGTAAGATTTGGGACTGAAACAGATTTTGGAACTTTAGCCTAAAAAGGGTATCACTTTTCAAAGAATTACCCATTTCAAACTGTAAAAGGGGATTAAAAATTTTTTATTTAAACCCTTTAAATAAAGGGAGGGAATATTATTATCTTCAATAGAGAAAAATTTTTTAATGGCAATGAGATTTTTATCGCAATTCTTATGAAATCTTAAAATTATTAAACCCACAGAATTAAAATTGGAATTTACCCCCCAAAATAATACTGTTGCAAGTAAAGGAGAAATTACTGTTTACAGTGGATAAAGTCGAATATCTTTGCAATCTTAAACCCACCCTCACAAGTTTTTATTCCCGAGGTTTCAAAACAGAGTTGCTCCAGTCCTGAGAGACCTATTTTTTTATTTTATAGTTTCATCAAGCAAATAAGAAAAATCTGCAAAAAAAAAAAACAAAGTTCAAAATCCAAAGAAAAAAATCCAATAATCAATAATATTTAAAAACCCAAAAACTGTCTTTAAACCTGGGATACCTCCCACTACTGGGGGTTTTCCCGGCAGACCTAAACGTGTCCCGTTTAAAAAAAATTAACTCAGAATATCAGTGAGCATGTTAATGAAATTCTTTGTCCCTTTTTTGCTTCTTTACTTTCATATCTTAAGGGCTCTATTAATCAATTTCTAAATAACCCAAAATTTCTATCACTAATTCCATTGGGTTTGCTAGTTTTTTTCACTTAAAGGGCATGGTATGATCGGGGGTTTTTTGGGGTATAATGGCCCCCTCAGTGCCGGCTCTGGGGGTCGGGAAAGCCCTCCCCTATGTGGTTTGGCGCATTAGGCGAAAAACTTTGCCAATTTCTAATGCACCCTAAACCCGAAGGGGGGTGCCCGGGGGGGTCTGGGGGGGGACGCACCACATTCCCAGGGAAAAACTGCCGCAAGTATGAATGGGTGGTCGGCAAAAGTGAAACGCATTAAAGCTCCGACAACAGGACCAATTTTCCCAAAGTGGGCTTTTCGTTTGAGGGTCGAAGTTTGCCCCGCATGTATTGGGGCGCACTTTGGTGCCAAAAATACAAACAGGGGCAGTTTTCACCCGGAAAAAACCCCTCAAAACAGGGGACTTCGACGCGCCCATATTTATACCCTGTTTCCCCCTTTGAGGTCATGTCAAAAAAAAAAGGCAACGCCACCCAGTTTTAAAAAGGCAAAATTTAGGGGTATAGTGTGCCTGAATGAAACTGGGTGTGGAAAACCTTTGATGGTTTAAAATTTATGGGCCTAGTTTTTGGGGCATTTGCATAAATTTTTAAAGTGTTAAAAGCATATCATTTCTAGCATATTTGGGTGAAAATACTTTAGACGCATTCAAATGTGTCATGCCTAGCGTATATTGCGCCTAGTTTAGGTGTACTGCAGTTCATTTATATAGAAAAGAGGGCGTCAACAGTTTTTTATGCAAAATATACCCCAAAAATGGCGCTACCCCAATGGGACATGTCCTCCAGAGTGTCTTTAAACCAACATTCAACATGATTATAGAGTCTCAGCAATTGAACATTTTCTCAGGACAAATGGAGCACAAATTCAGCAGCATAATTATTTTGCTATATCACTTTTGTGGTTCCTAATTACCCATAATTACTTCTCTTCAACAACAAATTCTATCACCAGATTTGCAGGACTGCTATGGGGACCGCATGCGTGCCAATGTGTACTCATCTTTTTCTGGAGTGATGGGATATTTACTTTTTTGGGATTATCTTCTGCATTTTACCTCTTAGAGATTGATAGAGCAGTAGCATTTATTTACTGGTATACAGTGATTGGTGCCAACAATGTCTGAACGGTTTTAAATCAAGTCTATGGTGCTGATTAAGAATATGACAAAAAAGAAATTAAAGATATCTTACAGTGACAGGAAAAAGTTATGTATGATTTGATTATGTAACACAATATTAATTAGTTATTAACTGTATTAATATCAATGCTTCAAAAATGCTGTTTATGTGATTTCAATTATGTGTGTCATCAGGACAAACATGTTGGAAACTCCTAAAGTAGTCTGCCATCATGTGTATGTCCCATCTGCCTTGATGTCTCTCCTCAATCACCTTCATTTTCTGGTGGAACCTCTCAATTTGTTTCTCACTGAAGTCTTTTTAATGACTTTAGGGATAGCGCATCTTTATGCTCATATTATCTCCAAAATTCCTGAAGTTAGCAAGCATATATTGCACCAATCTTCATAATTGTCTGCTCTGTGATTACATAAGATACGGCAAAAACAAAAATTTATTATAAACCCTCCAGTATCACTAGGTCCTGGGTATAAACACTACAAAAACACCGATAACCAAGCCAAAACCTAAAAATAAAAATCAATATACTTTATTGAGACAAAAACAATATACAATAAATAGAAAAATGGCAATATGGATATTACCTCCCTTAAGACTGCATCACCAGCATCATATCAAATAGATCAAACCAGTAAAATGCTTATGGTATACACACATCATATCTATAGTAGAAACATAAAGTGCACTAAACATATAAATACTGAAAAATGATGTAGAATAAAAGTAGAGATACAGACCAAGGAGAGGCACTGAAACCCCAACGCGCTATTACATTAGTTATCACATACAAGTCACATTGGGGGAATGCATTATTTTCATGGATGTCCATTGTCTTAAAAACTAGAACCAATTCTGCAAAATTGGGTTATCCAATTGGGTTATCCATCTGTTCTCTCAGCACTCTAGCAGAATACTGTTTGTATTCCTGTGGATATATCTTACAACCCGAGTTTGACCTGGTACCACTTACATTTGAGTACCTTCAATTTCACTTGAAGCCAACTATTCCTTGTCTATATATGAGTTGCACAGAATGTATTGTTATGTCTGATTACCGTTTAGCTCCTGTAAGATGCACATCTGTTTGTATTATCATATATAAACATGTTACAATTACGTTTTTAACTTTCCACTGTTAAAGCAATTATAATAAAAGTTACTTATTTATATTTTCTCACTTGTTTTGGTATTGGTGTGGAAGTTTGACTTTCTTTACCTTTGGTAATTTGGTGCTATAATACAATAAATCTACATTAGTGAGGCCAATTTATTGTACCATGGTAACAAATTACACTTTGTAAAAGACAGTCTCAGAAATCAGAAAGCTCCACTTCACTGGGCATGTAGAAAAATACCCTCCTCCTGCAAGATTATCATTCCAGTCTTCTTAGCTAACTCAAGATCTGTTCTCCCAGTAACAGATTCCTGGGGCTTCATTGAAAAAAATCTGCTTGCTATATCATCTGTGAATGGCAATATCTTGCCTGAAAACATTTGTTTAGTCACCCCACCATTGACTTTGCAAGTGGGTGCTGTTTACCAAATTTCATTCTATTATATAAAGTACACTAGCCCACTTTGTCTGGACTTACCATGGATGTACAAAAACAAACACCTGTTATCAATTTTAACCCTTGAGACATTACTGATTGGCGTAATTCTTGTCTACCTAGGCTTGTTTAAAATCCTCTGATGTATTTAGTAGACCACAGATGGATTACCTTCCTTCAAACAGGCTATAAAACTGTACTACACACCTGATTCCTGGAACTACACTTCACCGTGGCACAGTTTACCCTCTGTGTCTTTTAAAACTGAAGTTATGTACCAATGTTGCCTCTCTGCAAAGAAAATGGATAGACTTTTGAACCATCATATTGAATGTTTAAAAATGGTGATAAGCAACCATCCTTCACTTCTGTTCTCTTTACTCACCGGGGAGTCAGTGAAACCATCAGCACGTCCATGTTGATAAGTTTACATATCCTGAACTACTGTAACTGCCACCGGGAGCCCGGTCGACACATTCTAACTCAGAATGTCTGGACCCTCCATTTCTGAGACTGCACGGTCTTAGCCTTACTCTTTAAGCCTACTAGGCATCGGCCACTAGTGCTGACATAGGCGACAAGCTGACGTCACATCATCGTGTCGCCTACACCGGGTTTCTTTGAAGCCGCCTGCTGCTCGTTGAGTCTGAGGAATGGGGGAGAGGTGAGTTTTTTTTTCTTTTTCTATGAGTAATGGAGCCCAGCCCACCAACCTACCTGGAGCCCACCTACCTAAAATCTACCTACCTGGGCTCACCTATCACTTACCTACCTGGGGCCCACCTACCACATACTGACATGGGGCCCACCTATCACCTACTTATCTGTTGACCACCTACCAACCGGAGGCAAACCTGCCACCTACCTACCTGTGGACTACTTTCCTCCATGAGGCCCACTTACTCCCTAACTACATGGGGAACACATGTTACTTGCCTAGCTGGGGCCTTCCTACCTGGGACCCACCTTCAACCTACCTAACTGAGACATACTTACAACCTACTTAACTGGAGCCCAACTAATCACCTGGGGCCGACCTATCACCAACCTAACTGCGGCCTATCTACCTACCTAACTGGGACCTACTTATCTACCTTGGGGCTATCTACCAACCTACCTGGGGCCTACCTACTGCCCATCTATCTACCTGTGGCCCACCTACCTACCTGGGGGTCCACCTATTACCTGCCTACCTAACTGGGGCCTAGCTACTGCCTACCTACTGGGAGCCTACCTATCTAGCTAACTGGGGCCTAACAAACTACATCCCTTAGTTCTACACACCAACCTACCTGTGACTGGCCTACCCACATAGGGTCTTCCAATTTATCTAATGGGATCTACAGTACCTATCTGAATAGAGCTTAACTAGCTACCTTGGGCCTTGTCCATTTGCCTACCTAGCTATATGGGACTTGCCTACATGGTAATATGAATCTGAGGGGCAGAAGCCATAGCCGTAGCACAATCTTCAGGGGGCTAGTCCTCTTTTCTCTCCCAACCCTCTAGCAGACTGTGCCTCTAAACTATGGCCTGTACCCGCTGTTTAGCTCCTTAAATGCCCCATTGAATGGTGACTATTGCATTTAAAGTGGGTTTTTTAAAGGGGGGGGTTCCCCTTTTCACCCCATTGGGCAAACCTCTACCCCCGTGTTTTCCCAAGGGGAAAAAAAGGGTTTTTCATTTGTTTGGGTGTAAAACCTTAAAGAAGGGTTCCTTATTTTGGTTTCTGTGTATGCTTTTTTTTTAGGCCTTGTTTCCCAGGTAGGGTTCCAATAAAGGGTGGCCCGAACAGGGGTTACACAACATTTTTAGTGCATTTTACTATGCCTAAGTAAATTTCGGTGTTTTTATATCGGCCCAAACAATGTTTAAAAGTTTAAAGGGCCCCTAGTCCCGGGGCTTTAAAAAAAAATAATAAAAAGGTTAAATTAAAAAATTCCCCATTTTTCCCTTTTTAAAAAAGTAATTTATATATAGAACATAAAAAGAAATAACAAAACCTAAAAATTTAAAAAGTTTAGCTGCAAACTTAATGGCCCAAAACTACAAAATTTTATTTACAAAATTCCCCAAAATTTGGCCCGGGGCGCACACATCAACTAAAAAACCAAACCCAAGGGACAAAAGAATAATTTTAAAAAAAAAACTTTTTGTACTAAGGGGTAATGGAAAATTTTTTGGGGTTTTTTAGTTTCAATTTTGATCAAAACACTTAAGCCCACCTCCAATTTTTTCAAGGGGGCCCCAAAGCAAAGGGGGAAGGGGCCCCCCGGTTTTCTTAAAAAATTTTTCCTCTTTTGGGCCTGGGTTTAGACTTCCATGCTTTAGGGGAGTGAAGATATTCCAGCCCAAAATTTAAAAAACCGGGGGCATGGATTTAAAATTTGGGGGGTGGTGGGGGGGGGGGGGTTTTTTAAAAAACTAAAAAAACAAACCCTTTCCCCCAAAACACAAAACTAGAAAACAGTATCTGGCTTGCATTTAAAAAACCTTTTTTTTGAAAAAAAAAAAAGTATAGGGGCAAAAAGTGTGCGGCAGCAAATTTTCTTAAATTTTAAAAATTGCAAATTTTCCAGGGGGCAAAACAACTCAAAAAAAATCCAAATTTAAAAGGAAAATTTGATTTGGGTTTTTTGTATAGGGGGGGTAATTGGTTTAAATTTTTGGGGGGGTTTTTGTTCACACCTTTTTATCAAAAAAAAATTTAAACCCACCCAGGGTTTTCGTCAACGGGACCCCAAGGGGGTGGGTCCTATCACAATTTTAATCTCTTTTGGGCTTTTAGCTTCCCTGCTTCAGGGAGGGGAGGATCCCGCTAACGGGAACCAACACGCAATGATTTTAAAAACCATGTGAAGGGGGGCAGAAATACAAAAAGTAATTTTTAAAGCAAAAACCCCTTCCCCCATTCACAGACTAGGGAAAACAATATTTGGGTTTTGGGGACATCCAAAAAAAACCTTTTTCTTGAAAAAAAATTTGTATAGGTTTCACGCTGGGGCGGCAAACAATATAAAATACACATTGCAAAGCCCGCAGAAAAATAAACAAATAAAAAAAACCCTCCAAGGTACATTGGGAAAAATTTGGAAAAAAAGCATTTCTCTACTTGGAATTTCATGAAAATTTTTGGGGGTTCTTAAATTTCAAAACTTTTTGATCAAAACGGGCTTAAGGGGCCCCCCCCGATTTCCCTCCAAGGGGGACCCCCCAAAGGGAGGTGGGGCCTATCACTAAATTTTTTACCCCCTCTTAAGCCTGTTTCCCCGGCTTCCATGCTTTAGGGAGTGGAAAAAGAACCAGCTAAAATGAAAAACCCGCACGATTTAAAAACCTTTAAAGGGGGGCTTTAGTTGGGGAAAAAAGCCAATAAAGGGGAGCCAATTTTCCCCCATTCACGAATTAAAGGGCAATATTTTTCCCCTTTACATCCAAAAACCTTTTTTCTTGATAAAATTTTGAGAAAGGGTGCAAAGCTGGTTTGGGGGGCAGCAATTTACTTTCACATTTTCAAATGCCAAACAGCACATAAAACTAAAAAAAAAAAAAATCCAAGGGGTTCTTTTGGAATATTTGAAAAAAACATTTTGGTTTCTGGGATATCAGAAAATTTGGGGGTTTTTTGGTTTACACTTTTGATCAAAATTATTAAGCCCACCCCTCCCGATTTCATCAAGGGGGCCCCCAAGACGGTGGGTTTTTATCCTTTAAAAATTTAAAACCTTTTTTGGGGCCTGTTTCAGAAATTCAAGCTTCATTTGAGGAAGAACCAGGCTAACTTTAAAACCCCCCCCAAAAATGCCACTGATTTAAAAAAAACCCGTGAAGGTGGGGCGGGGGGTGCAAAAAAGGTAATTAAAGGGACCCAAGTTTATTCCAATTTTTAAAAAGACTAGAAGACAATTTTGTTGGGCTCTGCACATTTAAAAAACCTTTTTTTTTTTGAAAAAAATGAGTATAGAAAGGATGCTTTGGTTGCGGAAGCAAATATACATTTCAAAATTGCAAATGCCAGCAACACACTATTTAACTAAAAAAACCCTCAAAGGTACATAGGAAATTTGGAAAAAAAAACCAATTTGGGAAACCCCAAATTTTAAAGTTAACCTAGGGAGCCCAAAAAGCTTCTTTTTACATATTACTTTTGTACCTTTTGCAAAATTTTTTTTAGAAAAAGGGGTTTTTGGGGTGTGCAGTGTCAAAATTGGGTTTTCTAGGTTTTTTATTTGGAGGGAATTGGGGCCCTTGGGTTTTTTATTGGCTTTTGCAAACTCCCCCCCAAACCCTTCCCCAGGTTTTTTAAAAAAAACAAAATGCAAGGGGGGTTATTTTTGTTTTAAAGGGTTCTGGTTTTTTCTATTTTTGGATTTTTAATTCTTAAAATCCCAAGGTTGGGGGGAAAAAAAGGGGGGGAGGGGGTTTTAAAAACCCCAAAATTAAAAAATTTTAGTGGAAAACGGGCCCACCTGCATTGGGGGTCCCCAAAATTTTTTAAAAGAAAATCGGGGGGGTGGGGGCTTAAAATTTGGTTTGGATAAAAGTAAAATTTGGAAAAGAAAAACCCCAAAATTTTCAATTTTAATTTAGAAATTTCTTTTTTTCAAAAATTTTTTTTCCCAAGGTTTTCCTTTGGGTGGTTTTTTAGTTTTGATAGTGTGGGGGCTGGGTTTGGATTTGGAAAGTTATTTTTTACCCGCATTGGGACCATTACCCCAAATTTTTCCCAAGAAAAAGGTTTTTGGGTTTTGCAAAAGCCAAAAATTTTCTTTTTGTCTGTGGTAAGGAGGAATGGCTTTTCCTTTTATTGGTTTTTTTGCCTCCGCCCACCCTTCCCAGGTTTTTTTAAAAATCGGGGTTTTCAAAATTGTTGGGGTTTATTTAAAACAGGTTTCCCTTTAATTTCCAAATTCCCCGAAGCTTGGAAGTTTTAACAGGTCCAAGAAAAGGTAACAATTTTTTGATAGGGGCCCAATGATTTGGGGTTTCCCTTGATGAAATCGGGAGGTGGGGGTTTAATGTTTTGATCAAACAAGTTTTAATTAAAAAAGAAACCCCAAAATTTTTATTATCCCTTTACAAAAAATGGTTTTTAAAATATTCCCAGTAAACCTTTTTGGTGGTTTTTTTTGTTGATTTGTGTTGCTGTGGCCTTTTTTGGAATGGGGTATTTTAAAAAATTTTTTCTGCCCCCACCCCGCGTGCACCCCATACTTTTAATTTTTTTTTTAAAAAAAAGGTTTTTGGAGTTTACAGAAACCCAAATTTTGTTTTTCCCCCAAAATAAAAATTTCTAATTTAAATTTTTTTTGGGGAAAAATAATTTTTTAAAAAATAAAAGAATTTTCAAATAAAATAAACAATAAAATTTTAATGTCCTTAAAAAACAGAAAACAAATAAGCCAAAAATTTTTTTATTTTAAAAAAGGTTTTTAAAAAAAAAGAAAAAAAAAAATTTTTGGGAACCCAAAAAAATTTGAATTTGGAAAACCCATAAAAAGGTTTTTAACCCTATGTTTTTCAAAGGGGCAATTTAAAAAAAAGGAAATTTAAAAAAAAAAAAAAAAAAGGAAAATTCTTTTTTCCCTTTTTATAGTTTAGTAACCCCAAGGGGGAATTGAAAATTTTTTTATTCAAAAAAAAAAAAAATTAAAAGGACTAAAGGTAAGGAACTTGTTTAAATTGGGGAAAAAATGAAGGGAATTCTTACCATCAACCAAACCCAAAATTTTTTGGTTCCTTTTTTTATTTTGGGAACCTTTTTATAAATTTTTAGGGGTTTTTCAAAATTTTTTGGAATATTGGTTTTTTTAAAAATTTATAAAAAAAAAAATTATTCTTTTTTTTTTTATTTTTGGGGAAAAAAAAAAATTTGAATTCTCTAACCTTTTTTCAAAAAAATTTTTGTATTTTTTTCCCCGGGTATTGGTTATGGTTATCCTTTGTTTTAAATTCATATTTTGGGTTTGGCCCCAATTAAAAAATCAAAAGTTGTATTTTAAAAATTTTAAAGGTTTCAAATTTTTCCAAATTTTTGAAAAGAAAAATTTATAAACGTTTCTCTTAAAAAAACTGAAACCCAATTCTGGGAAATTTTATGCTCTTTTAAAAAAATTTGAAAAAACTTTCCCCAAAACCCAAGGGGAAAAAAATTGTTACAAAAATTTTCCCTTTTTTAAATTTTTTAAGGGAATTAAATTCAAAATTTTGAAAAGAAGAAAATTTCCAAAAAATTTTTGGGAAATTAAAAATTTATTTTTTCCCTTTTTTTTTATTTTTTCTGGTTTTTTTCTAAGGTGGGGGTTTTTTTCCTGAGGTTTTTTTAAAAAACCGATCTGTGGGGGTTTTAAACACCAGGGGTTTTCCAAATACATTTTTTCCCCCCAAAATTCTTTTAAAAAAAATTCAAAGGAGAAAATGAAAATATCTTTCTTTAAAAGAGGATGAAATGGAAAAACCCCTGTTTTTTTAAAATTTTTCTAACCTTTTTGGCCCCAAAAAACAAAAGAAAAAGTAAACAAAAAATATTAGGGAAAAAATTATTTTAATAGGTTATTATTAAAATGTGGTTTTTTTAACGAAAGGGAATTGTTTGAATTTCAAAAAAAAAATTTGGGCCCCGAAAAAAAATCGAAGTTTGGGGGTTTTCTTTCGGTTTAATTTAAACGAAGGGTCTTTTTGGTTGATAAAATGGCTGCGGGGCACAAGGCGCTAAAATGGGCAAAGCCCTCTGGGGGGAAAAAAAGGGGAAAGCCCTTTCAGACCCTGTGCAAGAAGAAACCAAAACAGAGGGGCCGGGGGATTCTGTTTACGTCCCCCCCGCACTTTAAAAAAGCTCTTTCCGCCTCACTGTAATGTTAGGGAAGGTTTCTGCCCCCACTGTTGTTTCGAAGAGTGATTTTTTACGCGTTTTTGGGGGGGGTTTCACTTGTCTCGAGACTGGGTTCTCTTAACGTTTTAAAATTTTTGATTTTTTTTTGGGGATTTGGGTCTGAAAAACCCCGTGTGCTTTCCCCGCCGCTGCTATAAAATTTTAAAAACCCATCTGCTTCCCCGCACATTGAATATCCAAGGGGGATTTTAAAGCCCTTCCTGTTGTATTTATTTAAAAAAACAGCTTTTTACAAAACAAATTCCCAAATTCCCTTTTTGGTGTCCCAATTTTTTTGGCGCAATTTACATCCAGGGGGTTAAATTTAACCCTTGTTATTCGCGTTTTGGGGGTTTCCCCAAAAAACCTTTAATTTTTTAACCCCAAAATATATACATTTTTTTCCCGTAAACCTAATTCACAAACGAAGGGGTTTAAATTTAAATTTTTTTCTCTTGGGTTGGTAGCATTAAAAAACACGCCATTGTTACCCTTTTTTTTTTTAAAGCTGCTATTTGGGGTGGGCCCCTTTTTTTGGCAATTTACAAACCCGGGGGTTTAAATTTTTTGCGTTTTTTTTCAAACTTTTGGGGATCCCAAAAAAAAAACCCTTTAATTTTCAAAGCCCAAAAATTAAAATAACATTTTTCCCGTAGCCTAATTACAAGCCAAAATTAATTTTCAAAATTTTATCTTTTTTGTTTGTGCGAGAAAACACGCAATTTTTAAAAACGCTACAAAACTACTAGTTTGTGGTTTTCTCAAAACTTTTGCCAATTTTACAAACCCGGGGTTTTAATTTAAGCGTTCTGCAGTTTTACTCATTTTAAAAATAAACTTTTTTTTTTTTCACCCCCACAGAAAGGGAAATTTTTGTAGCATAATTCAAAAATCCGACGGTTTTTAAATTTAAACCTTTTGGGGCTTTTTATTTAGTAAATACACAGAGTTTTTAAACGGGACATAAAAGTCAATTTTTCCCCGCCCCAAATTTTGGGCGCAAAATTTTTTTCCAAAGGGGGTTTCCAAAACTTGTTTCTGGGGTTCTTTAAACCGTCAAATAAAGGTTTTGTAAATTTTCATATACCCGATATCCCTTAACAAACAGTTCTGTACATTTTAGAAAAAAAGTATGTCAGACAAGGGGGGCAGGATCTTCACCTGCGAGTGGCAGAGGGCACAAACATTTCCCGGCCCAGGGCAGCCCCAGCAAGGGGGCGTCGCCAGGGGCAATCTTTAGGGCCACAACTGCCCCTTTTTCATCTAGCGGCCCGTGGGACTGACTAGCCCAACCCCAAAGGGGTTTTTTGATTGGTTTTTTTTGGGGCATCACTTCCCTCCCAGATTTTAATTGACAACCCCCCCCCAAAAGCGGTGGGAAACGTCAAAACACAAACCCCTTTGTTTGGGATGGGCCTGGGGGGCCCGGGGTCAGCGGCCCTTTACCTGTCCCCCAACCCCCCCTGTTTCCCCTCCGGGTTTCCCCCGCCCGAGGGTCTACTATGGGTCTGGGTTTAACGCCACTAATATAGGAGGGGAATGAACAAAAAATTTAGGGGGGCAGTCAGCAGTACCCTTGGGGAAACGAAGTAAATTTGGGGCCCCAAAACCCCCCGCTTCCCTTGGAAAAGTTGGGGGCAAAATAAAGATGTTGAAGAGTGGCATGGGAGGTTTTATGTTGTTAGGGGTTCCCCGCCTTCCCTAAACCCAAACCCTGTGAGGCCAGTGATGAGAAAAAAACAAATAGATTAAAGATGTTTCTGACCGCATTTGGGGGCCGGGGGAGGCAAGGGCCTTTTCATCATCGTCAGGAAAGAGGTGGAGAAACTTTTCCCCGTCGGCAGGGGGCCACCAGCAAGGGGGGTCTGGGGGCCGTGAGTCAGCAGGTAAACGCATGTAGGGCGGGAAACCCAAGCGGGGGATGGGGTTAAATCCCGCTTCACAGGTCCCAAAAAAAGTAGCGGGGCCGTGGCTCAGCGAGGCAGCGGCGGGATTGTCAATCAGTGGGGGGAAACGTTTGGGGTTTAAAAACCCATACTTTTTCCCGGGGTGGAAAAATTCCCTTTTCAAGGGCAACCCCGGGGGAGCCGAAAAATGGGGTTTTTTGTTAAAAAACCCGTAAGCAAAAGTGACGTTGGGCCCGGGAAATAATTTTTGGCAAAAAAGGCCCCCGCGTCAACAAATCAGCGTCACCATCCGGGGGCCTGGTGGAAAAAAGTGGCTAGATGTGGTGGTTTCCCTCCTTTCCGCCGGGAACAAAGGGATTGCGCCAGTGGCAAAGCATTGGCCTTTTTAAACCCAAGAAGGGGTCCACCACCTCTGCAGAAGGACTGTTTCTCTTTGACTTTATTCCCCCCGGTCCCGGTGCTCCGGGTCCTCGCTAAAATCATTTGGTTTCCACAAATTTGTTCAATCGAAGGGGGGGTTTTCAAGAGGACAACAGTTTTGGGGGCCAAAAACCATCCCAAAGGTGCCGGGAGCTGACCGTTGCTCCGGGGCCAAGTTGTTTTGGAATGGCCCGGGCCCAGAAGGGGTAATTTAATTTCCCCAACCGTAAATTTTTTTTCCCAAAATTTGGGGGTACCCACTTCATAAATTGTGAACAAAGGTGGGCCAGTCCTTTAGCTTTTGGTTTTTTTCCAAGGTTTAAAGGCAGGGGCGGCTTTTGGGGTGTAACTACGGTCGGGCCAGTTTAAAAGTTCCTTTTCGGGCCCCCTGGGTGAATTGCTTTGGCCCGGGACCCCCAACTTGGGCAGGAGAGCCGCCTTTTCCCCCCTCCACGTTTGTCAAACTGCGGCCCCCCTCCAATGTCCGCCTCCCTCTCCCCCTCCTCCTTCCCCCCACCATCTAACAACCCCAAGTACTGCTCCCTCATACCAAAATTTTTGTTGGGGCCCGCGGTTTCCCAGTTTTCTTACACATGGCCCTTTGGGCCCCGGCGAACCCAAGTTTACACAAGGGGAAAAAACTGCTTTGCATCAAAGCCCCGGAAAAAATAATTTTATTGGGGTTTTCCACACCAACTTTGGGAAATCGGAAAAACCAAATTTTGACGGGCCAAGGGGGGGGGAAGGGTGTCCGGGCCCCACCAAGAGGGTTGGGTCCCTGCGCCCTGCCAAAGGCGCACCGTGTTAAAACTGGGTTTTGGGAAAAAGGGTTTCCCGGAAAATCTTCCACCAATCTTTAGGGAAAATTTGAAAATGGCCAGGAAAACTGTTTAAAAGCACTTTTTTTCCATTCGTCAAAACCAGGAAAAACCCTCCTCCCAGTTGCAGCCGCAAAAACGGGCCTTCCCCCAACCCCACTTGGAATTAAAAAAGCGATGTTTTCCCCCTGTTGGAAAATTTAGCCTGCACATTTTGGGCCGGGCTGTATGAACAAGGGAAAGGGCCCTTAACATTTTTGATGATCCAGGCGGAAAAAGATAACCCCCGTGTTAAATTTTTTGTCCAAACCAAAAAGGGAGCTCAGCGGACACCTGCCGGGTTTTTTGAGGCCATTCGAGGGGAAAACGTTATTTTGGGCATCCCCCAGGCTACGGTAATGGGAAAGTCCTGGTCAGTTTCTGAAAAAACTTCTGGGCAGGGGACTCGAGACGTTTGGGGACTTTAAACTCGTGGCCCCATGATCCGGGGGGGACTGAATTTGGGGGAGGAGGAAAAAGGACATTGGGCCCGAACTTGTTGGTGAAATGAGTGGATTTTCCCACCCAGGTGGGCAAGAGAGGGGGGAGCAGGAGCAGCTGGAGGACTAGATGGAGATAGGGAAAACGAGGCAGATGAAACCCCCCAAACAAACCGTTTGGGAGTTACAGTGGAAGGAGGCAGGGAGCCCCTCGGAGTCACTTTTTGGGTGATGGGCCCGGCCTGCATGCTTTTTGCCCGGTTGTGACAGGTAATAGTAAGGCATCCGGCAGAGGGAATTTACCCTTTTGGCCTCCACCCAATTTTAACCCCCGCTACCGGTCCAAAATGGGGGCCTATTTTCCCCGCAAGGGGTTTGGGGGGTAAAAAAAATCCAAAAACTATTGGGGAAATCCTTTCCCTAGTCATTTTTGGCCCCCCTGCCCATGTCCGGGAATTTTGTTCCCCCCCCTCTGAAGGGGCTGACCGGGGGGTTTTTTCAAACGCTCACGTTACCTTTCTGCCGGGGGCCCGCCGGGGGGAAGGTTTTGGGGGGGTTCCCGGACAGGGGAACCCGCTCCATCGCAACAACCTAAATCTGGAGTCACTGTTTAAACGCTTTTCCCTTAAAACCCCTTTGTGAGAGGGCAAATTTTTGCCCAGAGCAGCAGGGGGCTTGGGGGCGACCCTGAAACCCCCCTGTGGGGGCCTACTTGGGAAAAACACTCTCCCAACGTTAAAGATTTCCCCTGGATACTGGGGGAACCCCAAATGGTGTTTTGGGCCGCAAACTGGGCCCATTTGCATGGAGAAGCTGTCCTGCCCGGGCCCGAAGTGGGGGCATCAGAGCGGGTTTCAGTGGGCGGGGGGCCCTCGTTAAACCCCAAGGGAAACCCGTTGTCCACGGGGGAAAAAAGGAACGCTGAAACCTTTTTTCAAGATGAATCAGGGGTGGAAACGGCCAGGATTTTCCCCCACAAACCCTTTTTGGGGGGGCGGCTACAAACAGCCCCTGACGCCCCACCCAAAACTATAGAAATGGGGGCTGGGTTCAAAAAATACCCGCCTCAGGGCCCTATTCTGATGCCGGCCCCCCCGCCTGATTTCCCCCACATTGCTTTACGTTTTTTCCATCCCCGCCCCAACCAAACTTTACCAGGGAAATGGTATTTTTTTCCAACCCCACCTCCCCCACTCTGGGCATTGTTTCCACTGTCGCCCCATTTGCCCGCTGTGGCTGCTGCCCTACCTACACATGTGTCTTGTGCCCCCTGTCTGACCCCCATGCTTTTTGGGTTTTTGGGTGTGCCGTAACCTCCACACTGTTTTCATTGTCCCACTCTTTTTGGGGCCTAAACCCCGGGTTTTTCCAAACCTTTCCCGAAGGGCATTTTGCCACCCGCCTGACCTTTATGCTCTTTTTGTGGGTGCTGCCCTGACCTCCCCACTGTGTCTTTGTTTCCAATTTTTTGACCCCAACTGCTGTTTGTCCAAACCCTCCATCTCTGTCATTGTGCCACTCTTGGCCTTCTAATGTTTTTACACCCTCCAGAATGTTTATTGTGCCAAATGGTTTGACCTCATGCTCTGCTTGCCGGACCTACACCTTTGGTCATT
The DNA here is from genome assembly GCA_025379985.1 of Phyllomedusa bahiana. Classification (NCBI taxonomy): domain Eukaryota; kingdom Metazoa; phylum Chordata; class Amphibia; order Anura; family Hylidae; genus Phyllomedusa; species Phyllomedusa bahiana. Next base: position 117,211 of record JAODAL010003674.1, read on the forward strand.
GGCCCCTGTCTGAACCTCATTGTGCGCTATGGCTTCCCGAGTGCCCCCCACACTGTGTCATTTTGCCACTGGGCCCCGACCTAAAGGGTGCTGTGTGGGCGCTGCCGTGACCCCACACTCTGTCATTGTGCCCCTGGTTTTTGAACCCCCATTTCTGCTGCTTTTGGGTGTGCCGTGATCTCCAATGTGTCATTGTCCCCCCTCCCGTGGCCTACTCCCCGTTTTTTTGGGCCCCCCTTTTCCCAAAATTGAATTTGTGCCCCTGGGCCCCCACCTCATACTCCCGCTGTGGTGCTGCCCTGGACCTACAAAATTGGGGCTTGTGCCACTAACTGACCCCTTTCTGCCCGCTTTTTGGGTTTCTCCGTGACCTCCAAAACTGGTTCATTGTCCCCCCCTCTGTGGCCTACTTCCGTTTTTTTTTTTCCACCTGCAGAAAAGCCCTTTTTGCCACTGTTGACCTCATTGTCTGCCCTTGGGTGCTGCCGTTCCTCCCCCACTGGGGTCCAAATTTTCCCACTTGTGGCCCCACTCCTGTTTTTTTCCACCTCCAGAATGTAAATTGGGGCCAAATGCCTGACCTCTGCTGCCGGTGGGTGCTGCCGTGACCCCCCAAACTGTTTCATTTTCCCACTCTGTGGCCTTACCCCCTGTTTTTGCCCCCCTCCAGAATGGGCTTGTTTCCATAGCTGATCTTTCTGCTGCTGGGCTGCCCACTGTTACCCCCCACTTTCCCGTCATTGTGCCACTGTCAGACCTCATGCTGCTGGGTTGTGGCTGCTTTCCCAGGGTTTTCCTACACACTTTGTCAAATTTTTGCCACTGTCTGACCTCTTTCTGCCGCTGTGGCTGCTGCCGTTTAACCCCCACACTGTGTAATGTCCCCCCTCTGTTTGGCCCTTTTCCCAGTTTTTTTCCACCCCCAAAATTGAAAGGGGCCCCCTGCCTGACCTCATACTTGCTTTCCTTTTGGCTGCTCCTTAACCCCCCCAAAACCCGTTTTCATTTTGCCACTGTCTGACCTCCCTGCTGCTTCTTTTTGGCTGCTTTCCTTGACCTACAACCCCCTGTGGCATTGTGCCACTGGGCTGACCTTAAGCTGGGTTGCTATGGCTGCTGCCGTTTACCTACACAAATGTGTCATTGTCCCCCCCTTTGGGCGAAACCCCATGGCTGCTGGTGGTTTGGATGCCCTGACCTAAAACAAATCTTTCATTTTTGCCACTGGCCCGACCTCGGCCCGCTGCTGCCCCGTGACCTCCCCACTTTTATTGTTCCCAAAATCTTTGGGCCCATTCCTTTTTTTTGGGGCCCCCTCCCAAAAATGCCCTTGTGCCCCCTGTCTGACCTCATGCTGTGTGGCTTTCCGCCGTCACCTCCCCCCACCCTGTCACTAATGTTTTTTCCCCCTGGCCCCTCAGCTTGTTTTTTTTAGCTTTCGCTGGCATCCTTTAAACAGGGTTTCTTCCCGCTTAGTTTTTTTTTTTTAGTTTTGCCCTTTTTAAGTGCCCCGGAATTTTTTTAAATGAACGATTCTAAGGGGCGGGCAGTCATCGCGTGTCATTAAAATAAAACCCCAAATTTTTAAATTTAAGGGCCAAAAAACCAAGCTCCATCCCGCATATTTAAGCAAGGCACAACATTCTACAGCACCCTGCAGGCTCTGTGCAGCCTGGAAATAGCTGTTTTTTTAACTGATTCGTCCTGAAGTAATTCGGAACGAAGTTATTTTTTGCCGAGAAATTCGGCGAAGTGAACGAAACGAATTTCGGGAAATTCGCCCATCTCTAGTCTTAATCTTAGACAATGTAAACTTAGACTAGACAGTCTTAGGCCGTGTTCACACGGCTTATTCAAGCCGTAATTGCAGGACGGATCCCGCCCGCAATGCGGCTTGAATAAGGGGCGGGGCCGGGGTCGCGACGGGGGAGCCGCCCGCCGACCCCATAGACAATGCATTATTTATGGCGCGTATGCGCCGTAAATAATGTGCATGTCACTTTCTCCCCCCCGTGGCGGATTTGCCGAGCGGGGAGGAGCGACGGAATCCACAGTTCTCTATGAGAACTGTGGATTACCGTAATGACAGGGACGGTTTGGAGCCGTACTGAAGCGCAAATCCGGCGCGCAGTACAGCTCCAATCTGCGGCCAAATAAGCCGTGTGAACATGGCTTTACAATGCACCACATTTATCATAGTGTTGATAAATCTGGTGCAGGTTAGAACTGTCTAGTCTACGTTTGTACCACAATTAAGTTGGCTTACTTTTTACATCAGAAACTGCGACAAAACTCTGTCATGAAGCCACGCCCCTTTTACAAGGCCATGCCTTCTTTGTCGGTCGAGGCGCAGAAGCGTGTGAAACTGTCTAAAACACCTAGTAAATTTGGCTAAAAGCTTGTAAGACATTATTTTTGGGGCAAATTGTGCCAGAATTCTGGCATAAATACTTTTATAATTCTGCCCCATTACGTTGTCAAAACTTACGTCATTCTTTTAGGGAGGGTGTCGTGATATTCAGAGGGGATTTGAAATAGTCTTTGGAGCCACTTCTTGATTCCTCATCTAAAAAGAAGGTCATTTCATCTAAATCTGATCTTTCAGATCTAAACCTCATTATCTAGACATCTTAGGTAATTGGAGCACTCTACAACACTCTGAAAATGATTACACTTTATTATTACACTTTTTACTCTACATGTGTTATTTTAAAGGTTCGATTACTTATGTATCGCTAAAGGTGATCTTGAAGTGTAAAAATGCTACTATTGGTCACCAATAACACTAAGACCAAACCAGTCTTTCTAAGATTTACTTCCCACCAAAAAAAGGGAAAGACAAAGAAATCTTGTTTACTGCATTATCAATATAGACACTAGAAGATCTGCACAAAAAGTCATTAGCCACCCATTCTCACAAATGGAAGTACTCACATTTATTTTGTACTGAAAGAGAAGAAGGATTCATCTATCTATCTATCTATCTACCTATCTATCCCATATCTATCTATCTATCTATCCCATATCTATCTATCCCGTATCTATCTATCTATCTATCCCGTATCTATCTATCTATCTATCTATCTATCTATCTATCCCGTATCTATCTATCCATCTATCTATCTATCTATCCACAGGCGTTACAGACCAAGTCCTCTTTCAAATATTGACCTTAAATTGCTTGTCAAAATGCTCACATTTAAACTTAAAGGGGCACTAATATCAAAAAATTCTTATCACATGCTAGCAAGCAGTATGTGACTATAATATGGACTTTTTAAAATAAGTTTGTTTTTTCATATAATTTTTTTGTTCTATGTACATACCTTCCTGGTTTGTTTTTTTGGCTTCCCCTATGTGAGCTCTGATAGCACTACAGTGTGAGGATTGCTTAACGGCTCTCTTTCAGGCTCGACTATGGCCAGAGAGGTGTAAAAGATCAACCCATTTTCCTTTCACGTGTTGCTCTTATCATTGCCATGTTTTGTCAATAACTACTGTTTGTGGTCAGACTACTTGCAGATCAGCAGCACCAACAGTAAAGTGAGATTACTTTACCCTGCCATTAAGGAGTCTTATCTCTTTACTATCACAGCTCGGAAAAGATAATATTTTTATGTACTTTTTAACCCCTTCAGGACCCGGGGTTTTTTTTTTGTGACACGTTCGTTTTTCCCTCCTCGCCTTCTGAAAGCCATAACTTTTTTATTTTTCTACCTACATAGACACATGAGGGCTTTTATTTTGTGGGACAAGATGTACTTTCTAATGGTGTTATTCACTATACTATAGAAGTTACTGGGAAACCGCAAAAAAATTCCAAGTGGGACAAATTGTGAAAAAAAACATATTTTTGCCATGTTTTTGGGTGATTTGCTTTTACGGCGTTCAATCTTCGGTAAATATAATGTGTTATCTGTATTCTAAAGGTTGTTACGCATCCGCCAATACCAAACATGTAGGGTTTCCATTATGGTTTGGTACCGTAAAAAAATTCCAAACATTTTCTATTTTTGACATTTGCACCGCGCCGCCAGTTTGTGCGACCAATAACTTTTTTGTACTAACACCTACGGACGTCAGTGAGGGGGCATTTTTTGCGGGCTGAAGTGTAATTTTTATCTCTAGTAGTTTGGAATGCATGCAACTTTTTTGATCATTTTTATTCCAATTTTTGAGTGACGTAAAATGACCAAAAAAACGCAATTTTGCCATTTGGAATTTTTTTTCTTCTACGGTGTTCAGCGTACAGGATAAATGATGTTATATTTTTATAGATCAGACTTTTTCGGACGCGGCGATACCAAATATGTGTAACTTTTTTATTATTTTAATGATTTTATTTGTAAAATGGGGAAAGGGGGGTGATTTGAACTTATAATACATTTTTTTTGTGTACTTTAAAACTTTATTTATTTATTTTTTGTACTGTAACATTTAGTCCCCCTATGGTGCTTGACCACTAGGGGGCGCGATTGTTAATACAACCTAATGCATTGCATAGGCAATGCATTAGGGTGTACAAAGATGGCGGTTTCCCCACTTCCTGTCTGCGGACGGAAGTGGTGCAAACCAGCCAGAGTAAGTGACAGGAGCCTTCACAAGGCTCCCCACCACCATGCCTGGCCGTCGGATCGGCGCATATGACCGTAACGATCGGTGCGCGGCACCGATCGCCGTTCATTCAGACGCCGCGGCCATCTTTGCCGCGGTGTCTGATGGGTAAAACAGCACCAGCGGGCGGAGCCGGTGCTGTTACTGCCGGGTGTTAGCGGCGATTAGCCGCTAACACCCGGCGGCTGTGCGGGGGGGTCGCGGAGCGATCCCCCTGCAAAGCCCCTTAACGGCTCTGGGACGTACTCATACGCCCAGGGTCATGCAGGGGTTAATTCCATAGCACTGCTGGAATAAAAAAAAAATCCTGCCCTAAAATTCCCCTGTTAAATTGTTTTTTTGTAATGGGTAGATGACATGGAAGTATTGATTTAGCCTATTATAAAAGATCAAGCCATCCATTTTCCTTTAATATAACTTTTATGTTAAGTTTAAACCCAAAGAAAAGGAAATGAAAAAAGGAAAACGTCATTAACTTTCCCATTGCCTTCACCTGGTCCTGACACTGAATACAAAATAAAGTTGACAGTGGACAAAAAGAAATCCAGAGACAAATTGTGCTCCTATGGAGAAATTTTAGGAACTTGTGAAAAACATCAATGATACTGCTCTTATTTATATTTTCTATCAACTATCTATTCACAAATCGAAAAAGAGGGGACTTTAATGAGGTGCGGTCACAATGCACCAACTCACTTGCATCAGTGTTCATTGTTAACTTGAGTAGAAGCACCTTTTGAGCTAGTACAGCCATGATTCTTCTTGGGAATGATGCAACAAGTTTATCACACCTGGATTTGGGGATCCTCTGCCATTCTTCCTTGCAGATCCTCTCCAGTTCCCTGAGGTTGGATGGTGAAGTTGGTGGACAGCCATTTTCAAGTCTCTTCAGAGATGTTCAATTGGGTTTAGGTCAGGGCTCTGGCTGGGCCAGTCAAGAATGGTCACAGAGTTGTTCTGAAGCCACTGCTTTGTTATTTTAGCTGTGTGCTTAGTATTGTCTTGTTGGAAGAAAAACCTACAGCCCAGACTGAGGTCCAAAGCACTCTGGAAGAGGTTTTCATCCAGGATATCTTTGTACTTAGCTGCATTCATCTTTACTTCAATTGCAACCAGTCGTCCTGTTCCTGAAGTTGAAAAACACCTCCATATCATGATGCTGCCACCACCATGTTTCATTGTTGGGATTATATTGCAGGTGATGAGCAGTGCCTGGTTTTCTCCACACTAACAATTAACACCAAAAAGTTCAATCTTCGTCTCATCAGACCAGATAAGAGTCTGAAGAGTCCTTTGTGTGTTTTTTTGCAAACTGTATGGGGCTTTCATATGTCTTGCACTGAGGAGAGGCTTCCGTCGGCACACTCTGCCATAAAGCCCCGACTGGTGGAGGGCTGCAGTGATAGTTGACTTTGTGGAACTTGCTCCCATCTCCCTACTGCATTTGGAGCTCAACCACAGTGATATTGGGGTTTTTCTTTACCTCTCTCACCAAGGCTCTGCTCCCACAATTGCTTTGTTTGGCTGGACGGCCAGGTCGAGCAAGAGTTGTGGTTGTTCCAAACTTCTTCCATTTTAGGATTATGGAGGCCACTGTTCTCTTAGGTACCTTGAGTGCTACAGAAATTCTTTTGTAATCTTGGCCAGATCTGTGCCTTGTAACTATTCTGTCTCTGAGCACCTTCTGCAGTTCCTTAGACCTCATGATTCTCATGTGCTCTCACATGCACTGTGAGCTGTGAGGTCTTATATAGACAGGTGTGTGCCTTTCCTATTTAAGTCCAGTCAGTTTAATTAAACACAACTGGACTCCAATGAAGGAGTAGAACCATCTTAAGGAGGATCAGAAGGAAATGTACAGCATGTGAGCTAAATATGAGTTTCACAGCAAGGGGTCTGAAAATTTATGACCATGTGATATTTCATTTTTCCTTTAAATAAATTTGCAAAAATATCTACATTTCTGGGTTTTTTTTCAAGGTGGGGTGCAGAGTGTACATTAATGAGCCAAAAAAATGAACTTTTTGGATCTTACCAAATGGCTGCAATGGGAGAAAGAGTGAAAAATGTAAAGGGATATGAACACTTTCTGTACCCACTATATATATTCTTTTCCCCCAGTTCGTTTAGTCTGTGGACTCTTGCTCAAGCCACCAAGTTCCTGTTCTTGATTCTAATTCGTTTATAGCCCTTGTACAGGTTATTCCTGGTTTGCTCGTAGCCTTTGTTGAATTCTAGCTGTCTTCTGTTTTAGACTTGGCCTAATTTTGGACTTCTCCTTTGGCTAGTCCTTCCAGATTCCACATGTGGTACTAATTCATCAACAGTTCTGTGTTTCTGCCTGTGTCAACATCTGTTGATGCCTACTGATCCTATATCTTCATCTGCATCAATGACTGCCATTCCTGTGTCCATAATCTCTGATCCCGTGTTCACACCATTTGATCCTGTATCCTGCTCTGGTGTCCATGCCTGCTTACCCTGTCTCCTGCTCTGGTGTCTACACCTGCTGACCCTGTGTCCTGGTCTGGTGTTCTCACCTACTGATCCAGTGTCTTGTCCTGGTATCTTCTCCCGCAGATCCTATGTGAGGCTCTGATGTCCCTTTTTGTTGATCTTGTATCCTGCTCTGGAGTCCACACATGCCCCTTGGATGTGTCCCATCTCTGTTGTTGCATCCAGTTTCTAACTCGTGCCTAGTCAGAAGTCTGGTTTTATGAGCTGAACGTATACACTGCATATGGCATGCCACTTTTTTTTGTAAGGAAGCACAGAGTGGAATTTTTTACGATGGTTAATTATCTAATACTTTTTGATGAGCACCAGGGACAGATTTGGATTCTTTAACACCAGAACAAACATATCTATTATTTGTCATGAAAGTTCTTCTTCATCCTTCGTTAGAAAAATACAGTATGGTTCAGCTTAACCTCAGTTAAAGTTCAATTATTTATTGATATTGAACAGAGTAACAAAAAGTATGTTTATACCCAGATGTAGAAAACAATTCCCCTGAAACAGATACATCATTTGTAAATCGCTCACAGATGACTAACTTGCAGTCTGAGCTACAGTTCTCCTCTTTCAGGAAAAAAAAATGGGCTTGTGCTGCAACTATGTAGTGCATGATATTCTTAAATAAAGAAGCTTGGCAGGAATCCGCAGCATGTCATGTTACATATACAGACTATATTGCCATTATTGTTGTAGGGCTTTTTAGCACCAGTATACGGTACTCTCACAAAAATAAACATTTTCACAACAATCTTCAAATATGCCCCGAACCTCTTTAAATATTTATAAATCTCTAACTTCCATTGTTTACCCCTTTGTATGTAACAAGAGAAACTAATAATATACACATTGTCACCATATTGCTTAACATATTTACTATAATTCTATAACATTATTTTTACTAAAAATAACATCACAGGACAATTAAAGATTTAGGGAGACATGTATGAAAACTGTCTTGGTCTAAGACTTTTCTTGTTGCCCACAGCAACCAATCAAGGGTCCCCTTTCATTTCTTCAGAGCACCATATGAAATGAAAGGGGATCGCTGACTGGCTGCTATGAGCAACAAGAAAAGTCTTAGACCAAGACAGTTTTCATATATGTTTCCCTAAATTTGTATTACGTTTGAAGAACATGATATTTAAGATCTATGTTTGCTACAAAATATTCTAATCCTGCTCATTTTATTAGGCAAATGTGTGAAAACCCCACTTGCTTGTGTGTCATTGATGGACGACTTTCATAACACAAAGTAATTCAGTATTTGCAATTTTGGAGGTTGAATTATGGATTTGTATTTCAGCATTTCACTCCCTGTTGTTTATTATGTAACAAACATGGATCCATATTAAGAAATCTGTCCTTAGGTACAATTTCAGCAAAACAGATTTTTATAGATATTCCTAAATATTAACATTTATATGTTAACTACTAGGAAGAATGTAAAGTCTGCTTTGTATACTGGATAGTTACAAAGAGTTAAACATTATTATAGGTTGCGTGTAGAGGTACAAAGGTATGAGACATAGGTTTTAGTATATTACTGTACCAATTTCAAGAACGTAAATGTTAAACATACACAGCAAATTCAAAAGGACAATAGGAATTTACAATCTAAAAAGTAATGGTGTTTTTTTACACTTATGTATAATAATTTGTGAAAGAAAAATGTAATATTTTATAAGCTTTGAGAGGATTACTGAACTGTTGAGCAAATGACATGGTGTACACTTGTATTATATTACTTTGTTTGGCTTCTTAGTGTTGTTGGATGAAATATTTGAGGTTTCTTGTTTAAGGCATATGACTTTCTGGATCGGTTCATGTTACCTCAAATAGAGCTGACTGTGAAGACTAAGAATTTTCCTGTCAATTAAAGTTCATAACCATAACATTTTTGAAAATCACATAAAGTTGTAAAATACAATTTATCTCTTGACTAATTCACTTCTCTTACCCTTATACCAGAGACGTATCTAGAGAGTCATGGGCCCAGGAGCAAAACTTCAGCTTGGGGTCCCACTACTGCCACACACCATCTGTGGACCAATACTTTTCAACAACAGGTTTCCCATTTGACGTGATGGATGTCTAAGTTGTAGCGTGCTGCAGAAAATTATTTCTATTAAAGAAATTGCCCATTTCAAATGGGCCCAAAGAAAAACAAGTTATATAGCCAAAATGTCTGTTCCACTTTTCCTCCTCTCCCCGTCACAAAATAAAAAAACTGTTGTGGGGGGAATAGGAAAAAATGCAATTGTGCATTTTGTTTTATGAGTTTACTTGTTGTTGGAGTTTATGCTGAACAGTTTATTGACTTATCTGTATTTTGCGGGTCAGTATGTATACATGGGCCACATTAGCACTACTATATACAGTAGTGACTAATATCACCATAATGTTACAGACGAAACCAGTATAGCAATACCAATAATAATAACAATCTTTTTTTATGTAGTGCCAACATAGCCCGCAGCACTTTACAATATAGAGGGTATACGTACAGACAAACCAGACATTACATTATAAAAAAGCTACCGTATATACTCGAGTATAAGCCGACCCGAGTATAAGCCGAGGCACCTACTTTTGCCACAAAAACCGGGAAAGCTTATTGACTCAAGTATAAGCCTAGGGTGGAAAATGCAGCGGCTACTGGTGAATTTTAAAAATAAAAATAGATACCAATAAAATTACATAGGCAGTTTAATGTCCCCCATAGGCAGGTATAGGCAGTTTTATGTCCCCCATAGGCAGATATAGGCTGGTATAGGCAGTTTCATGTCCCCCATAGGCAGATATAGGCAGGTATAGGCAGTTTAATGTCCCCCATAGGCAGTTTAATGTCCCCCATAGGCAGATATAGGCTGGTATAGGCAGTTTAATGTCCCCCATAGGCAGGTTATAGGCATGTATAGGCAGTTTAATGTCCTCCATAGGCTGGTATAGGCAGCTATATGTCCCCCTTTGGAGGCTATAGGCAGGCAATTGCCCCAATACTCAGGTATAGGTCCTCATAGGCAGGGTATAGGCAGGTATAGGTCATTATAGGCTGGTATAGGCAGGTATAGGTCCCCCTAGGCAGGCTATAGGCAGGTATAGGTTGCCTAGGCAGGCTATAGGTAGGTATAGGCAGGCATAGGACCCCCTAGACAGGCTATAGGCAGATATAGGTCACCTAGGCAGGCTCTAGGCAGGTATATGCAGGGTATAGTCTGGCATAGGTCCCCCTAGACAGGCAATAGGCAGGTATAGGTCCCCTAGGCAGGTATAGGCAGTACTAGGCAGGTATAGGCAGTACTAGGCAGGTATAGGCAGGCTATAGGCAGTACTAGGTAGGTATAGGCAGTACTAGGCAGGTATAGGCAGGTATAGGCAGTACTAGGCAGGTATAGATAGTACTAGGCAGGTATAGGGCAGGTATAGGCAGTACTAGGCAGGTATAGGCAGGCTATAGGCAGTACTAGGCAGGTATAGGCAGTACTAGGCAGGTATAGGCAGGTATAGATAGTACTAGGCAGGTATAGGGCAGGTATAGGCAGTACTAGGCAGGTATAGGCAGGTATATATAGTACTAGGCAGGTATAGGCAGGTATAGATAGTACTAGGCAGGTATAGGGCAGGTATAGATAGTACTAGGCAGGTATAGGCAGGTATAGGTAGTACTAGGCAGGTATAGGGCAGGTATAGGCAGTACTAGGCAGGGTATAGGCAGGTATAGGGCAGGTATAGGCAGTACTAGGCAGGTATAGGCAGGTATAGATAGTACTAGGCAGGTATAGGGCAGGTATAGGCAGTACTAGGCAGGTATAGGCAGGTATAGGGCAGGTATAGGCAGTACTAGGCAGGTATAGGCAGGTATAGATAGTACTAGGCAGGTATAGGGCAGGTATAGGCAGTACTAGGCAGGTATAGGCAGGTATAGATAGTACTAGGCAGGTATAGGGCAGGTATAGGCAGTACTAGGCAGGTATAGGCATCGTTTTAAAACAAAAAACAACCACTTACCTCGATCCCCGCTGCTCCGTCTCCCGGGCGCGCTCCTCGGTCTTCTCGGCACAGGCGGGTGACGTCATCAGGCCGCGCACGCAGCGTGATGACACACGCTGCCTGTGCCGGAAACTCCGGACAGCCGCGAGTCTGCGGCCGCCCGGAGTCCACTGCGGAGCACGGAGCGCTTGCTCTCTGCCCCGCAGTGGGTATCTCTTCTCCTGCATGCGCTCCGGAGGAGTCGCATGCAGGGGAAGAGATAGCTGACAGCGCACGGGCCACCGCAGCGCCCGAACGCTGTCAGCTGACTCGGGATTCAGTTATATGCGCTCCCTGAGGAGCCGCATATAACTGAAGCGTCCCTGTCGGCGCACGGGCCATCGCAGCGCCCGAGCGCCGACAGTGACTCGAGTATAAGCCGAGGGGGGATTTTTCAGCACATTTTTTGTGCTGAAAAACTCGGCTTATACTCGAGTATATACGGTACTTACAAATGAGACACGAGGTGTCAGGGCCCTGCTCGCACGAGCTTACAATCTATTAGGGTGTATGGGTGAACCAAAGGGTGAGAAGTGCTTGGTTTACAATGGTCCAGCCATGTTACATAAATATGGGGTAGTATATATAAAAAAGTGAATGAACCTGCCATCCCAACCATACATCTATTAACAGGTAAGTGCCTGTGGGTGCCAAAGTTCAGCAAGTGACAAATGTGTGACAGAATTTGGAGGGATAACAGTTAGGGATCTTGGTAGGCTTGTCTAAGAAGATGAGTTTTCAGAGCGCACTTAAAACTGTGAGGGTTGTGAGTGTGCCTGATCACATGGGGTAACATGTTCCAGAGAACTGGTGCAATATGTGCAAAATCTTGGAGACAGGCATGGGAGGTTCGGATGAGTGAGGTGTGTAATCTCAGATCAGTAGCAGAGTGGAGAGACCGGGTAGGGTGGTAGACAGAGATGAGGGAGGAGATGTAGGAGGGTGCAGCGCTGTGGAGAGCCTTATGGATGAGAGTGACCAATAACAACAATATAAAAGGACCAAAGAATACTCCATATATCACTACCATATAGTGACTAATACTACTATACTCTTACTGAGCAAATCAATATATCAAGACCAATAGTACCAATAACAACAATATACAAGGACCAAAAAATACTGCCATACCCTGATTACATATCATCACTACAGATGGTCGAATTTCCCGAAATTCGTTTCGTTCACTTCGCTGAATTTCTCGGCAAAAAATAACTTTGTTCCGAATTACTTCGGCACGAATCACAGCTATTTCCAGGCTGCACAGAGCCTGCAAGGTGCTGTAGAACGCTGTGACATGCTTAAATATGCAGAGGGAGCTTGGTTTGGTCTTCATACAATGTTGTGTTTTAGTATGACACGCACATGACTGCCGCCGCTCTTAGAATCGCTTCACTATAAAATTCCCTGGGCACTTAAGAGGGCATAACTGACCAAAAAACTGAAGGGGGAATGTAGCCTGATAAAGTCATGGCAGCGAAAGCCGGAAAAAAGCAAGCTGAGAGCTCAGGTGGCAACATCAGTGACAGAGTGTGGAGGTGACGGCGGCAGCCACAGCAGCATGAGGTCAGAGAGTGGCACAATGACATTCTGGAGGTGGCAAAAACAGGAATAGGCCACAGAGTGGCACAATGACACAGTGTCTAGGTCACGGCAGCAGCCAAAGCAGCAGCATGAGGTCAGACAGTGGCACAATGACACAGTGTGTAGGTCACGGCAGCAGCCACAGCAGCAGCATGAGGTCAGACAGTGGCACAATGACAGTGTGTAGGTCATGGCAGCAGCCACAGCAGCAGCATGAGGTCAGACAGTGGCACAATGACACAGTGTGTAGGTCACGCAGGCAGCTACAGCTAGGCAGCATGAGGTCAGGCACAGTGCACAATGACATATCTGGAGATGGTAAAAACAGAGTAGGCCACAGAGTGGGTCAATGACACAGTGTGGAGGTCACGGCAGCAGCCACAGCAGCAGCATGAGGTCAGACAGTGGCACAATGACATTCTGGAGGTGGCAAAAACAGGAGTAGGCCACAGAGTGGGACAATGACACAGTGTGGAGGTCAGGGCAGCAGCCACAGCAGCAGCATGAGGTCAGACAGTGGCACAATGACACAGTGTGTAGGTCACGGCAGCAGCCACAGCAGCAGCATGAGGTCAGACAGTGGTAAAAACAGGAGTAGGCCACAGAGTGGGACAATGACACAGTGTGGAGGTCAAGGCAGCAGCCACAGCAGCAGCATGAGGTCAGACAGTGGCACAATGACATTCTGGAGGTGGCAAAAACAGGAGTAGGCCACAGAGTGGGACAATGACACAGTGTGTAGGTCACGGCAGCAGCCACAGCAGCAGCATGAGGTCAGGCAGTGGCACAATCACATTCTGGAGGTGGCAAAAACAGGAGTAGGCCACAGAGTGAGACAATGACACAGTGTGTAGGTCACGGCAGCAGCCACAGCAGCAGCATGAGGTCAGACAGTGGCACAATAACATTCTGGAGGTGGCAAAAACAGGAGTAGGCCACAGAGTGGGACAATGACAAAGTGTGTAGGTCACGGCAGCAGCCACAGCAGCAGCATGAGGTCACACAGTGACACAATCACATTCTGATGGTGGCAAAAACAGACGTAGTCCAAAGCGTGGGAAAATGACACAGTGTGTAGGTCACGGCAGCAGCCACAGCAGCAGCATGAGGTCAGAAAGTGGCACAATGACATTCTGGAGGTGGCAAAAACAGGAGTAGGCCACAGAGTGGGACAATGACACAGTGTGGAGGTCACGGCAGCAGCCACAGCAGCAGCATGAGGTCAGACAGTGGCACAATAACACAGTGTGTAGGTCACGGCAGCAGCCACAGCAGCAGCATGAGGTCAGACAGTGGCACAATGACACAGTGTGTAGGTCACGGCAGCAGCCAGAGCAGCAGCATGAGGTCAGACAGTGGCACAATGACACAGTGTGGAGGTCACGGCAGCAGCCAGAGCAGCAGCATGAGGTCAGACAGTGGCACAATGACACAGTGTGTAGGTCACGGCAGCAGCCACAGCAGCAGCATGAGGTCAGACAGTGGCACAATGACATTCTGGAGGTGGCAAAAACAGGAATAGGCCACAGAGTGGGACAATGACACAGTGTGGAGGTCACGGCAGCAGCCACAGCAGCAGCATGAGGTCAGACAGAATCATGGCAGCAGCCACAGCAGCAGCATGCGGTCAGACAGTGGCACAATGACACAGTGTGTAGGTCACGGCAGCAGTCACAGCAGCAGCATGACGTCAGACAGTGGCACAATGACATTCTGGAGGTGGCAAAAACAGCAATACGCCACAGAGTGGGACAATGACACAGTGTGGAGGTCACGGCAGCAGCCACAGCAGCAGAATGAGGTCAGACAGTGGCACAATGACACAGTGTGTAGGTCACGGCAGCAGCCACAGCAGCAGCATGAGGTCAGACAGTGGCACAATGACATTCTGGAGGTGGCAAAAACAGGAGTAGGCCACAGAGTGAGACAATGACACAGTGTGGAGGTCACGGCAGCAGCCAGAGCAGCAGCATGAGGTCAGACAGTGGCACAATGACATTCTGGAGGTGGCAAAAACAGGAGTAGGCCACAGAGTGGGACAATGACAGAGTGTGTAGGTCACGGCAGCAGCCACAGCAGCAGCATGAGGTCAGACAGTGGCACAATGACACAGTGTGTAGGTCACTGCAGCAGCCACAGCAGCAGCATGAGGTCAGACAGTGGCACAATGACATTCTGGAGGTGGCAAAAACAGGAGTAGGCCACAGAGTGGAACAATGACACAGTGTGTAGGTCACGGCAGCAGCCAGAGCAGCAGCATGAGGTCAGACAGTGGCACAATGACACAGTGTGTAGGTCACGGCAGCAGCCACAACAGCAGCATGAGGTCAGACTGTGGGACAATGACACAGTGTGTAGGTCACGGCAGCAGCCACAGCAGCAGCATGAGGTCAGGACAGTGGCCATCAAATGACATTCTGGAGGTGGCAAAAGCAGGAATAGGCCACAGAGTAGCAAAATGACAGAGAGTGGAGGTGACGGCGGCAGGAGCAACAGCATGAGGTCAGAGAGTGCACAATGACACAGTGTGGAGGTCACGGCAGCAGCCACAGCAGCAGCATGAGGTCAGACAGTGGCACAATGACAGAGTGTGGAGGTGGGTGGCAATACCAGTCCCTGGTAAAGATGGTTGGTGGCAGATGGAGACACTGTCAGCAGATGTGTGGCATCAGGCGGGTGGCGGCATCAGAATAGTGGCTGAGGCAGGTAGTTTGAACCCAGACTCATTTCTCACAGTTTGGGTGAGGCGTCATGGCTGATGTAGTCTGACGCCTAAGGCATTGGTGTGTGGAAATCCTGGCCGATCCACGCCTGATTCATCTTGACAAAGGTCAGTCGTTCCACATTTCCCGTGGACAAGCGGGTTCTCCTTGGGGTAACGATGGCCCCCGCCGCACTGAACACCCACTCTGATGCCACACTACTGGCCGGGCAGGACAGCTTCTCCACTGCAAACTCGGCAAGTTGCGGCCACACATCCAGTTTGGCTGCCCAGTAGTCCAGCGGATCTTCTAACTGGGGTGGCAGAGTGCTTTCCAAGTAGGCCACCACGTTCAGGGTCGGCTCCAGGTCCTGCTGCTGCTGCTGGCGACTGCCCTCCTCACTAGGCGGGTGAAGGAAGCTGCTCATCAGTGACTCCAGACTTAGGTTGCTGCTGATGGAGCTGGTACTGCTCCGTCCCCCCCCCCTTCCCCCGGCAGCCGCGGCAGTAGTACGTGAGCGCTGAAGAACCCCCGGTCAGACCTGTCAGAGGAGGGACGATGCCGCACATGGGCAGCGGCCAACTGACTACGGAGGATTTCCCTATAGTATTTGAGTTTGTCCTCCCTCTCAATAGCTGGGAAAAAGGCTCCCATTTTGGACCGGTAGCGAGGGTCCAATAGGGTGGAGAGCCAGAAGTCATCCCTCTGCCGGATGCTGACTATTTGGCTGTCACTAGCCAGGCAAATCAGCATGCTGCGGGCCATCTGCACAAGTGACTCCGAGGGGCTCCCTGCCTCCATCTCCACTGTATACTGCCACGGTGCTTGCGGGTCATCTGCCTCGTCTTCCTCATCTCCATCTAGCTCCTCCAGCTGCTCCTGCTCCTCCTCTCTTGTCACCTGGGTAGAAAATCCACTCATTTCACCAGACAATGCTTCTGCTCCAATGTCCTCCTCCTCCTCCTCCTCCATTTCAGTCCCCACCGGACTCATGTGGCCGCGAGATGTAGTCGCCACGTCTCCAGTCCCCTGCCCAGACAGATTTTTCAGCATCTGTTCCAGGACATGAAGCAGTGGAATGACGTTATTCATCCCGTAGTCCTGGCGACTGACAAATAACGTCGCCTCCTCGAATGGCCTCAACAAACGGCAGGCGTCACGCACGAGCTGCCACTGGCTGACATCAAAGTTACACAGGGGAGTACTTCTGTCTGCCTGGATCATAAAAAAATCGTTAATGGCCTTACAGTCAGTCCAACATGTGCAGACTGGAATTCCAACGGGTGGAAACATCGCATATCAGAGTGTGTTGGGGGAGGCCGTTCTGCCGCTGCAACTCGAGGAGGGTTTTCCTGGCTTTGTACGAATGGATAAAGTGCATGCACAGTTTCCTGGCCATTTTCAGAATCTTCTGAAGATCGGTGTAAGACTTCAGGAACCTTTTCACAACCAGATTGATCACATGCGCCATGCAGGGCGCATGGACCATCCGTCCTCGGTGCAGCGCGGACACCATGTTCCTCCCATTGTCCGTTACCATGGTTCCGATTTGCAGTTGGCGCAGAGAAAGCCACACATCGATTTCTTGCTGCATGACGCGGAGCAGTTCCTTCCCTGTGTGACTTCGTTCGCCGAGGCAAGCCAGGTGTAGAACTGCGTGACACCGCTGTGCCCTACGCATGTGGTATGATGGAGCAGTACTTGTGGAGGCTGAGATGGTGGTTGAGGAGGAGGAGGCAGACATTGGCGAGGACCCGCAGTTTGACAACATTCACCCAGTGGGCCGTAAAGGACATGTACTGGCCCTGACCGTAGTTACAGGTCCAGACGTCCGCGCTGCCGTGCACCTTGGAACAAGGACTGGCCCACCTTCTGTTCTACATATTTATGAAGTGCTGGTACTGCCTTTTTGGCCTATCACAGAAAAATTATAACCCCAAATATAAAAACATCAAAACTTTATTTCAATTGGTTAAAACTTAAATATAACACACTATTCCCTTATTTCCAAAAACTAAATTAATTACATGTAAGATAAAAAGAGGGAGTATACTTAGCTTCCAAAAGGAGATATTCACCAATCCTGCACCGATATAGTCCAAAGGAATTGGATACTTCCACTTTTTACCCGAAACTGGTCCTTTAATATAATAAGTAAACTACCTCTATAAGTACCCTATTTAAGCCCTAAGAAATGCCTTTATGGAGTTGTGGCCCCGATAAGGGCGGCCCCACATGTACGGCTTACACCCTAGATAACACTAGTATATACTAAAATTAGGGCAAATGGGTATACACAACAGAGAGATTTCAAAAAATATATAGTCTCCCTAGTCTCCCGACGCGTTTCCCCAAATCAGGTTCATCAGGGGAGTCAGTCTCTCAGATACATGCAGATAGTCCACGCCATGATGGAAGAGCGTCCCCCAATCTCATAAGGACCTCCTTAAATATACCTCACAGAGATTAGACAAATTGGTGAACCACCCATCTCATTAACATATATAAATCAACATCTAATCCTATGTCTCAAAAGTATGCACCAAATGATATGTACAGCTGTTATAAGGCTCCTGTAAGCAGCTGTCAGTATTCAAACACTGACAGTAATACTTGCCGCGCATCTCAGCAGCTACACGCGCCCTCAGCAATCGACATCCGGAATTGGCAACTGCGCATGCGCGGCTTCAGACTACTCGCGCATGCTCAGTGTGGGGCCTCCCGATCAGTCACTTGCGCACGCGCGGCTACGAGACCATCGCGCATACCTGAAACTCAGCGGTATCTCTTACTGCGCAATACCAAGAGCCATTAGCGGTTCATTATACATAACTCAAAACGATAAGCAGTCACCCAACGTCCCTATACATACCCCGTACAGCATGTTTAGATAACCTCACCGCACAATCCAGGGGTAAGGGCCCTAATACTCATTATACAATCCACAATCCTTTTACAGTTACAATTGATTATGATATATTAACAGTATTTCATATTGATCTGTACAAACGCTCCTTCGATACCACAGATCAACTATACTTATATATTGGTATAATTAAGCAAAGATAAAAATATGCATAAGACATAGGAACTTTTATGTGACAATGTCACAAGCACATACTATTGTGCAGATAGGAGATGCACCAATAGGCCAATCATCAAAACAAGGGAAATATAAGTACCTACTATTTATGATATTTTAGATATAGAAACAGGAGTAAATGCCTAACTCAGACATGATATCTCCATAGCACTATAGGCAAAATTTCTCTGATACAACTTAGTACAGTGAAGAGCACATTAAATCAAAGAAAGCATCCAAACTGTAAAGACTCATTAAGGCCACCAGGACTCACTGATCTCAAACGGTAAATCCACTGGGCCTCTTTCCTTAAGATCATGTTATCCAAATTTCCTTTCCTGGGCGACGGATGAATCACCTCTATGACATCCAGGGTCACCCCCATGCATCTCCCATACATGGCGGGCAATCGCTGTGTCCCTCCTATGTTGCACATCACCCAGGTGTTCTCCCACTCTTCGGCGCATCTGGCGAGTGGTCTTGCCTACATAGTAAAGCTGACATTCGCAAACACAGAGGTAAACCAAACCTTCAGACTTACAATTAAAGAAACCTTTTAGGACATATTCTTTCCCATTTTGATCCTTAAACGACTTCGTCTGCTCTATAAAGGGACAGGCTACACAATTATCTCCACATCTAAATATCCCTTTCGGTCTCCTCTCTAACCAAGATCCCTCTCTCCTAGGCCGTTTATAATGACTTTTAACTAGCCTATCTCTTAAAGATCTCCCACGTCGATACGTTACGAGTGGTTTATTTGGCAATATGTCAGAGAGGTCATCTGATTGTAGGATATTCCAGTACTTAGTCAAAATCGCTTTTATCTCATCAGCCTTGTCAGCAAACATTCCAATAATTCTGGCTTGGCCCTCATCCTTTTTTCTATTTTTCTTTGGTATCAACAATTCCACACGTTCCTGCTTCCTCGCATATTCAAAGACTTGCTGTCTAACCTTAGCTGGATAGCCGCGAGTAGAGAGGCGACGGTCTAAATCATACGACTGCTTAAAGAAACCGTCCTCATGGGAACAGTTCCGTCTTATCCTCAGGAATTGCCCCCGGGGTATACCCCTTTTCAAAACTACTGGATGATGACTCCCCCAGTGCAGCAAACTGTTGGTCACAGTGGGTTTCCTGAAAACAGTAGTACTCAAAGATCCTCTCAATGTCTTTCGGATCTCTACATCGAGAAATGAAAGCTTGATAGAATCTATTTCAAAGGTGAACCTCAAACCCAAATCATTATTATTTAGGACAGAAATAAATTGTCCAAAAGTGTCCTTGGGACCGTTCCACAGGACAAAAATGTCATCTATGAAACGGCCCCAGAACAAAATTCTAGAGGTCCACTCTTCATTCTCTTCCTGAAAGACCACTCGTTCCTCCCACCAGCCCAGGTAGAGATTAGCATATGTGGGAGCACACGGGCTCCCCATTGCCGTCCCCCTGAGCTGGTGGAAGGTCTTCGAGTCAAATAAGAAATAATTATGCTGAAGAATAAATTCAAGCAGTCGTATCACAAAAATACCTCTCTCTCTATATTGAACACCCCACATACTGCAAAAATACTCAATTGCTGATATCCCATGTGAGTGTGGAATGCAGCTATATAGACTTTCAACATCAATTGATGCTAGAATAGTATTTTCGTCTATGTTAAGTCCCTCTAGTTTCATCAACAAGTCTGACGTGTCCCGAATATAAGAAGGTAATGCAGTAACGAATCCTCTAAGCACTTCATCCACAAAGACACTCGCATTTTGTGTCAGGGAATTTATTCCTGACACTATAGGTCGTCCTTTTAATGGGTTAATGCCCTTGTGGATTTTAGGGAGTGCATAGAAGGTTGGTATTGTTGGGTATTCATTAATGATAAATTTACTTTCTTTATCGGATATCACACCTTTATCCAAAGCATCAATCACAATAGCATCAAGCTCCATCTTAAAGGATACTGTAGGATCCTTACGTAGGACTGCATAACATTCCTTGTCATTAAGGAGATTATAACACATTTTTGTGTATTGATCATGTGTTAAGATTACAATGTTACCACCTTTATCCGATGGTTTCACCACCATTGATTGATCTTTCTCTAACTTAAGCAGTGATTCCATTTCAGAGTGCGTATAATTCCTCCCCAAATCAGATCTAGTTTGAGCCATATAATCAATTTCCTTCATGACCATTCTCAGGAAGATGTCCAATTCCGGACAGTCCATACTAGGGGGCATCCTCTTACTTTTAGGTGCAAGGTTAGTAGATGATCCCTGGTGAATGTTTTCCTCCAATAATCCCGAGAGTATCCTAACCCCACACATATCCTCCTCAGATACCCCCAATAGCTCTGCCTCCTGTCTATCCTTTAGCTTGAAAAACTTATGCCATTTTAACTTCCGTATGAATAAATTGATATCCTTTACCCATTCAAATGCGTCAAACTTAGTTGTAGGTACAAATGACAGGCCACGTGACAAAACCTTAATTTCTTCTTCCTCTAATGGCCGATCAGTTAGATTAATTATAGTGTTGTCATCTTCAATTATGTCCTCGGTTGCTGCTGGCGTTCCCTCAGAGTATACATATTCCCCTGTTCTAAAAAAGAGGGAGATGACGAGGGTCCAGATGAACCATAAGGTCTGGATCTTTGTGAACGCCATTTCCCCTTTCCTTGTCTACCATGTCCCCCCCTCCTCCAACCTGAACTTGACCCTACTCCACCTGTGTATCATAGTTCTGAGTCAGACGATTCAGGTTCGGATGAGGAGACGTCTGTCTCTCTAGTATTTGTCTCACTTAAAAATTGATATGCTCTTTTTTCTTTAAATTCAGTGAGATCACGTATGTATTGTCGATGCTTACGCTGTTTAATAAAATTTTGATACTTCTTAATTGAATTCTGTAATAACAGCTCTCGTCTAGAGAAGTCAGATTCACTCTTAAATTTAAGGGTCTGGTCTATAAGATCTTTTAAATCTTTAGCAGAGGATTCAAATACCAATTTTTCTTCCTCAAGCAGCAACCGCATTAACCTTATAGAACTATCCATCAGTTTTTTTTCCCATTTCTCCAATAGAGAGGGAGTGCCTTTTTGGAAAAGAAATTATGGCTTGGATCTCTGCATCTCGGCTCGGCACAAGCCATTAGCTCTCTGAACGGTGCAGAGTCCACCATGTGGAAAGGGAGGGCTTGCAGTACCAACAACTTGGACAGGAGCACGGTCAGCTGCTGCACCTTAGGATGGTTGGACGCATACTGTTGTCTCTTTGCAATCGCCTCACTGAACGACTGCTGGCGCCATGAGTAGCGAGGAGCAGGAGCATCTGGACCGGGAGATGATGTCAAAGAGAAACAGCTCCCTTCTGCAGAGGTGGTGGAGCCTTGACTGGCTGCAATGGCATGCATGCCACTGGGCGCTGCCGCTGCTGTTGCTGCGGCGGCAGGATGGACCACCACATCTGAGCCACGTTTCTCCCAGGCCACCGGATGGTGACGCTGCATGTGTTGACGCAGGGCCGTGGTGCCAACGTTAGCTCCCTGGCCACGCTTCACTTTCTGCTTACAGATTCTACATATACCCATATTCGGCTCCTCCGGTGTCTTAGCAAAGAACTGCCACACCGCCGAGTATCGGATTTTACCGCCAACGCTCTGCACTGAGTGACTACTGCCGCCGCTGCCTCGCTGAGCCCCTGTGCCGCTACTTTCTTGGACCTGCGAAGCGGGTTTTTTACCCCGTGGCCGCTTGGCTCCCGACCTCACACTGCTGCTACCCTGTTGACTCACGGCCACACAACCCACTTGCTTGCTGCGCCGCTGCCTGACGCGCAAGCTGACGCCCTCTTCTCCTGACGATGATGAAGCCCTTGCCTCACCCGGCTCCCAAGTGCGGTCGGCTACATCATCATCTATTTGTGTTTCATTGTCACTGCTGTCCTCATCACCGGTCTTGGTATGCAGAGGCTGACCCCTCACAACATGACCTCCCATGCCACTCTCAACATCTATACTTTGCCGCCTACTGCAAGAAGCAGGGGATATTGGCCCCATTTCTTCGCTGCCAAGTAGCTGCTGACTGCCCTCCTCAAATTGTTCATCCTCGCTATATAGTGGCGCTGAGCCCAGACCACATAGTAGATCTCTGGCTGAGGGAACCGGATGGGAAAGAGGCGGGTTGAGGACAGGTGAGGGCCGCTGACCCGCTCCCAGGCCATGCCAACTAAGGGTTGTGTCTGACGTTCCCACCGACTCTTGGCTGGGGTTGTCAGATGTCATCTGGGAGGAAGTGGATGACCTAGTCAACCAATCAAGAACCCTTGGGTTGCTAGTCAGTACACGGCCGCTAGATGACAGCGGCAGTTGTGGCCTCACCGAGAGACCCCTGCTGCGACGTCCCCTTGCTGTGCTGCGACCTGGGCCTGGAATGTTTGTGCCTCTGCCACTCGCAGGAGATGAGCCTGCCACCTCTCTGTCTGACATACTGTTTGTTCTAAAATGTACAGACACTGTTTGATGAAGATATCTGTATATGATAAATACACACCCTGTATTTGACTCCAAATGAACCCAGTAACAAGCTTGGTAACCCTTGGATATAAATTGCGCTCCACAAATGGGCAGGAAAAATTGACTTGTATGTGCCGTTTAAAAACTCTGTGTATTTTACTGAATATAAAAGCACAAACAGGCTTAATTAACCTTCGGATATGAATTATGCTACAGAATTTCTTCTGTGGCGGTGAAAAACAAAGTTTCTTTTACTGAGTACAACTGCAGAACAACGCTTAATTAACCCCTGGATGTAAATTGCGCAAAAGAATTGAGCAACCACAAACTACTAGCTTTGTAGCATGTTACAATTGCGTGTTTTCTACGCCACACAACAAGAGATAAAATTGTAATTAACCTTTGCTTGTGAATTAGGCTACAGGAAAAATTTATATATTTTGGCGGTGAAAATGACGGTTTCTTGGAGTCACCACAGCTGAAATACAATGCTTAATTAACCCCTGGATGTGAATTGCACCAAAAAATTGAGCCACCACAAACTAGTAGATTTGTAGCCTGTTACAATGCAGTATTTTTTTACGCCACACAACAAGAGATAAAATTGTAATTAACCTTTGCTTGTGAATTAGGCTACAGGAAAAATGTATATATTTTGCCGTTGAAAATGACGGTTTCTTGGGATCACCACAGCTGAAAAACAACGCTTAATTAACCCCTGGATGTAAATTGCGCCAAAGAATTGAGCCACCACAAACTAGTAGCTTTGTAGCGTGTTACAATGCGGTGTTTTTTACACCACACAACAAGAGATAAAATTGTAATTAACCTTTGCTTGTGAATTATGCTACAGGAAAAATGTATATATTTTGGCGTTGAAAATGACGGTTTCTTGGGATCACCACAGCTGAAAAACAACGCTTAATTAACCCCTGGATGTAAATTGCGCCAAACAATTGAGCCACCACAAACTAGTAGCTTTGTAGCGTGTTACAATGCGGTGTTTTTTACATCACACAACAAGAGATAAAATTGTAATTAACCTTTGCTTGTGAATTATGCTACAGGAAAAATGTATATATTTTGGCGTTGAAAATGACGGTTTCTTGGGATCACCACAGCTGAAAAACAACGCTTAATTAACCCCTGGATGTAAATTGCGCCAAAGAATTGAGCCACCACAAACTAGTAGCTTTGTAGCGTGTTACAATGCGGTGTTTTTTATGCCACACAACAAGAGATAAAATTGTAATTAACCTTTGCTTGTGAATTATGCTACAGGAAAAATGTATATATTTTGGCGTTGAAAATGACGGTTTCTTGGAGTCACTACAGCTGAATAACAATGCTTAATTAACCCCTGGATGTAAATTGCGCCAAAGAATTGAGCAGCCAAAAATGAAGTGGTATTTGTATTGTAAAAACGCTGTTTCTTTAAATGAATACAACAGGAACTGGCTTAGATCCCCCTTGGATATTCAATGTGCTGTGAGCAGATAGGATTTAAATGTATATGCAGCTGCAGTGGAAGCACACTGGATTTCAGATCCAATACCCAAACAAATTAGAAATAGAACATTAAGAGAAGCAGTCTCTAAAACAAGCTGAGACACCCCACAAAAATCGCTGTATACAAATCAGCTCTTCAGTAACAATCAGCCGCGGCAGCACCTTCCATAATCAGTACAGTGAGAGCGGTATGATCTCCCAGCGTCGCGCCCGGACTTATATAGTGCGGTGACGTCATGAATCTCGCCGGTCTCTGATTGGCTTCATCTCTGCACATGTCATGCAGGCTATGCCCTTCTTCCTCCCAGAGTTCTTTGCCCCATGTAGCGCCATGTGCTCGCAGCCATTTTATCAATTAAAAGCACACTTCGTTCATCCGAAGTCCCCCAAAGTTCGACTTCGTTCAGAAACGAAGTTTTCCTGAAATTCTAAACGAATTCCACTTCGTTAGAATCAATTCGCCCATCTCTAATCATCACCATAAAGAGACTTAATAAAAACATTGTACTGTTACTGAATATAATCCATGACACTAAGACCACTCTTACCACCATACAGTGACCATATAGTGGTAGATAGCAGTTGTACACAGGCTCTACAGACATATAAGTGATTAGGGGGCAGTTACATTTAGTGACTCACATGTGACGTCTTTTCTTATGAGTCGTTCTCTTTTTTCTTTCTTCATCCAGCCCAGTGCCATGACTCTTCTCTCAGCCACAACTCATCCCTGCAGAATTTATCACACAAACAAGTTAGACTCCAAAGAGTGAAAGTTCCCCCAACCAATTATAGGGCCCTCATTTGTGCCACTAGTACGTAAGAACACACTCCATATAGTAGACAGCCCCCACAGATTAGCTAGGCGGATAGGAAGACGCTTCTTTTAGGTAGGTTAGATGTTAAAAATTAGATAAGTGGCAGAATCTTCCTAATAAGTAGGTAAAGTCCCCCTTCAGTATAGGGCCCCGTCTAGTAGGTGGGCAGATTGGGCCACTTATAGCAGGCAGTTAGGGCCACTAGATAGGCAGATATTAGGCCCCCAGTACATAGAAAGGCAGGTAATTGGGCACCAAGTATACAGATAGGAAAGTAATTTGACCCCCAGTATACAGATAGGCAGGTAATTGGGCCCCCAGTATATAGATACAAAGGTAATGGCCCACAGTATACAGATAGGTAGGTAATTGGGCCCCCGGTAAAAAGATAGGAAGGTAATGGGTCCTCAGTATACAAATAGGCAGGTAATGGGCCCTCAATATACAGATAGGCAGTAATTAGGCCTCCAATATATAGCTAGACAGGAAATATGGCCCCCAGTATATAGCTAGGAAGATAATATGGCCACCAGTATATAGCTAAGCAGGTGCTATGCCCCCCAGTATATAGACAGTCAGATAATATGGCCCCAGAATACAGCTAGGTAGGTAACATGGCCCCCAGTATACAGCTAGGCAGGTAATATGGACCACAGTATATAGCTAGACAGGTTATATGGTCCCCAGTCTATAGACAAGCAGGTAATTTGGCCCCCAGTATATAGCTAGGCAGGTAATATGGCCCCCAGTATTTAGCTAGGCAGGTAATATGGCCCCCAATATATAGACAGGCAGGTAATATGGCCCCCAGTATAAACATTGATACCGACCGCTAAGTTTCAGTCGCCGCCTGCACCTTGCAGATGACGGCTGTGAATGCTGCATCATTGAGTCTATGTGACCCAGCCATGTAGCTGTGTAGTGAGGGGGGCCTATGCCCCCCCCCCCAGCTCAGTTGCCTGATTGCAACTGCGACCACTTTGACTCCTGTAGCTATGCCACTGCCTTATACTTTAACTTATCTGACAAAAAAGGACATGACAAGTTTTCATTTTATATAAACAATATATGGTTTTGCACATCAAAAAACCTTTTTGAAAAAAAAATTAGCATAGGTGCACACTGGTGTGGCAGCAACATACATACACACTCCAAAACAGTAGCACACTATCAACTAAAGAAACTATCAAAGGGGACATAGGAATTTTTGAAAAAGAATTTCATCCATCTAGGATACATTAAAAATTTTTGAGGTTCTTAGCTCACATTTTTGATCAAAATTTCTTAAGCCCACCTTCGAAACTTCAACGGGACCTCAAATGCAGGTGTGTCCTACACTATTTTGTTATGTCTCTTTTGGGGTCTGTTCAGACCTACATACTTCAGGGAGTGAAGGCACCAGCTTCTAAGTACACTACATTGATTTAAAAGCCTATGAAGGTGGGTGGGGTGCAAAAGACCAAAATGGAAGCAGCCACTGCTCCTTACATAAGCAAGAAACAATATATGTAGAGATGGGCGAAGTTCCCGAAATTCGTTTCGTTCACTTCGCCGAATTTCTCGGCAAAAAATAACTTCGTTCCGAATTACTTTGGGACGAATCACATTAAAAAACAGCTATTTCCAGGCTGCACAGAGCCTGCAGGGTGCTGTAGAACATTGTGCCATGCTTAAATATGCAGACGGAGCTTGGTTTGGTCTTCATACAATGTTGGGTTTTAGTATCACCAGATGACTCCCCGCCGCTCAAAGAATCGCTTCCTAAAAAATTTCCCGGGGCCTTAAAGGGCAAAACTGACCAAAAACTGAATGTTCCTATAAAGCATCCCACGAAAGCTGGAAAAAAAAGCGAGAGCTCAGGGGCAACATTAGGACAGAGTGTGGAGGTGACGGCAGCAGCCACAGCAGCATGGGGCAACAGTGGCACAAAACATTCGGAGGGGCAAAAACAGACTAGGCCACAGAGTGGCACAAATGACACAGGTGGAGTCATGGCAGCAGCCACAGCAGAAAGCATGAGGTCAGACAGGGGCACAATGCATTCGGGAGTGGAAAAAATTTGGATTAGGCCACAGAGTGCAAATGACACATTGTGGAGGTCACGGGGCAGCACAGGGGTCAACAGGGCACAATGACATTCTGGAGGGGGGCAAAAACAATAGGCCCAAGATGCACAATGACACAGAAGTGGGTGACGGGGGGCAGCAGCATGAGGTCAGGCAGTGGCCAATACACCGTGTGTGGGTCACGGCAGCGCCACAGCGTGCATGGGGTCAACAGGGGCACAAGACACATGTGTAGGTCCGCAGCACCACAGCACAGCATGAGGTCAGGATGGCACAATGACTTCTGGAGGTGGCAAAAACAGGAGTAGGCCACAGAGGACAATACAGAGTGTGGAGGTCACGGACACCCACAGCAGCACATGAGGTCAACAGTGGCAAAATGACAAGTGTGGTCACGGCAGCAGCCACAGTAGAAAAGCATGATGTCAGGGCCGTGGCACAATGACTTCGGGAGGGGGCAAAAACCATAGCCACAGAGTGGACAATGACACAGTGTGGGGGTCACGGCAGCAGCCACACAGCAGCATGGGTCAAACAGTGGCACACTGACAGAGTGTGGAGGTCACGGAAGAAGCCACAAACACACAGGGGTCAGGCAGGGCACAATGACTTTCGAGGTGGAAAAAAACAGGAGTGGGGCCACAGAGTGGGACAATGACAAAGTGTGAAGTCACGGCAGCACCACAGCAGCAGCATGAGTAGACAGTGGAAATGACACATGTGGAGGTCACGGCAGCAGCCACAGCACAGCATGAGGCAGACAGTGGCGAAAATGACACGTGGGGAGGTCACGGCAGCACCCACAGCACAGCATGAGGTCAGACAGTGGTACAATACAGAGTGGGGAGGTCACGGAGCACCACAGCACAGAAAGGGGCAGGCAGGGGGCACAATGACATTCTGGAGGGGGCAAAAACGGGAGTGGGGCCACAGGGGGGGGACAAACACAGTGTGAGGTCACGGCACAGCCACAGCAGCAGCATGGGGGTCAGACAGGGGCACAATGACAGGGGTTGGAGGTCACGCACAGACCAGCAGCACATGGGGTCGGGCAGGGCACAATGACATTCTGGAGGTGGCAAAAACAGAGTGGGCCAAGAGTGGACAATGACCAGTGGGGAGGTCACGGCAGCAGCCAGCAGCACATGAGGCCGGGCAGTGGCACAATGACTTCGGGAGTGCAAAAACAGGAGTGGGCCCACAGACGGAAAATGACACAGTGTGGGGTCACGCACACCACGCCAGCATGAGGTAAAGACATGGCACAATGACACATGTGGGGGTCACGGCAGCAGCCACACAGCACATGAGGTCAGCAGTGGCAAATGCATTCGGAGGTGGCAAAAACGGGAAAAAGGGGCCCAGATGGCACAATGACACAGTCTCAGGTCACGGCAGCACCACAGCGCAGTATGGGCAGAAAGTGTCACAATCACATCTGGGTGGCAAAAACAGGAGTGGGCCCACAGTTTGGCACAATGACAGAGAGTGGGGGTACGGCGGCAGGAAAACACTAGGTCAAGAGGGCCAAATGACACAGTGTGGGTCACGGCAGCAGCCACAGCACAGCATGAGGCAACAGGGGCACAATGAAGAGTGTGGAGGTAGGTGGCAATACCATCCCGGTAAAGAGGTTGGGGGCAATGGAGAAACTGTCAGCAATGTGAGGCATCAGCGGGGGGGCGGCATCAAATAGTGGGGAGGCAGGATTTGAACCCGACTCATTTCCACAGTTTGGGTGGGCGTCATGGTGATGTAGTCTGACGCCTAAGGGATTTTTGGGAAAACCTGGGCCGACCACCCTGATTCATCTTGACAAAGGTCAGTCGTTCCACATTTCCCCTGGACAAACGGGTTCCCTTGGGGAACGATGGCCCCCGCCCACTGAACCCCCTCTGATGCCACACTACGCCAGGGGACAGTTTCTTCCCCTGCAACTCGGAAGTTGCGCCCCACATCCAGTTTTTGGCTCCCATATCCCGCGGACTTCTAACTGGGGTGGCAGATGCTTTCCAAGTAGGCCACCACCTGTTGGTTCAGGGGCTGCTCCAGGGCCGCTGCCTGCTGCTGGCGACTGCCCTCCTCACTAGGCGGGTGAAGGAAGCGCTCTCATGACTCCAGACTTAGGGTTTCTGCTGATGGGCGGTACTGCTCCCCCCCCCCCCACCTTCCCACGCAGCCGCACAGTATAGTGAGGCTTTAAAAACCCCCCGGGCAACCGCAAGGAGGACGATCCGCACATAGGCAGGGCCAACGACTACAGGATTTCCCTATAGTATCTGAGTTTGTCCTCCCCCTCAATAGCTGGGAAAAACTCCCCTTTTGGAACGGTAGCAGGGGCCAAAAGGGGGGAGAGCCAGAAGTCATCCTTCCGATGCGATATTGGCTGTCACTAGCCAGAAAAACACAGCTGGGGGCCATCTGCCAAGTGACTCCGGGGCTCCCTGCCTCCATCTCCACTGTATACGCCACGGTGCTTGTGGGTCCTCTGCCTCGTCTTCCTCATCTCCATCACCCCCCCAGCTGCTCCTGCTCCTCCTCTTTGTCACCTGGTAGAAAAACCCCATTTCACCGACAAAGCTCTGCTCCAATTCCCCTCCTCCTCCTCCATTTCAGCCCCCCCCGGACTCATGTGGGGCCAAAAGTAGTCGCCACGTCTCCAGTCCCCTGCCCAGACAGATTTTTCAGCATCTGTTTCCCGACAGAACAGTGGAAGACGTTATTCATCCCGAGTCCTGGCGATGACAAAAAACGTCGCCTCCTCGAAGGGCCTCAAAAAAACGGGAGGTTTACGCATGAGCGCCACGCTACATCAAAAATTACACAGGGGAGTACTCCTTCCGCCTGGAAACATCAAAAAATCGTTAAAGGGCCTTTCTCTGTTTATACAGTCGTCCCCAAAATGTCAAGCTGGAATTTCCCCCCCGAGTGGAAACATCGCAATCAGAGTGTGTTGGGGAGGCCTTTTTGCCGCTGTAACTCGAGGAGGGGGTTCCTGGGTTTGTAGGAATGGTGAAGTGCATGCACATTTTCCCGGGCCCTTTTCAGAATCTTCTGAAATTTGGTGGAAGACTTCAGGACTTTTCACAACCAATTGAAAACGTGCGCCAGCAGGGGGCATGGGCCCTCCCTCCTCGTGCAGCGCGACACCATGTTCCTCCCATTGTCCCACCATGGTTCCTTTTTGCAGTTGGGGTGGGGAAAGCCACACATTGATTTCTTTCTGCATGACCGAGCAGTTCCTCCCTTGTTACTTTGTTTGCCGAGGGAAGCCAGGGGTAGAACGCTGACACCGCTGTTCCCTACACATGGGTTGATGGAGCAGTACTTGTGGAGGCTGAATGGGGGTGGGGGAGGGGGAGGGGGGACATTGGGGCAGGTCCGCAGTTTACAAAGGGGGAGAAAACACGTCCCCTGTCCAAGTTGTGGGGTGCCTGGGACGGAACACATTTACCCAGGGGGGGCCGTAAAGGACATTACGGCCCTGACCGTATTACAGCCCAGACGTCCCGCGCGTGCACCTTGGAAAAAAACCGAAACCCAAAGGACGGCCCACCTCTGTTCTACATATTTGTAAAAGGCGGGTACTGCCTTTTTTGGAAAAGAAATTACGCTTGGAACTTTCCCCTCTCGGCTCGGCACAAGCCTTGTTCTCTGAACGTGCAGATCCACCTTTTTGGAAAGGGAAACTGCAGCACCAACAACTTGGACAATACGGTCAGCATACTTTGCTTTTTGCAATCGCCTCGCTGAACGACTGCTGGCGCCATGATACGAGGACAGAGCTCTGGCCCGGGAAGATGATTCAAAGAGAAACACTCCCTTCGCAAGGGGTGACCCTTGACGGGCCCCAAATGGCGGGGCGTGCCACGGGGGCTCCCTCGCGGCGGCTGATGGACCACCACACTGACCACGTTTCTCCCGGGGCCACCGGGATGGTACGCGCATGTGTTGACGCGGGGCCGTGGTGCCAACGTTAGCCCCCCTGGCCACGTTTTTCACTTTCTGCTTACAGATTCTACATATACCCATATTGGGCTCCCCGGGTTTTAGCAAAGAACTGCCACACCCCCGGTATCGTATTTTACCGCCAACGCCCCACTAGTGTACTCCCGCTGCTGCCTCCTGGGGCCCCTGTCCCTACTTTTTTTTGGACCTGCGAAGCGGTTTTTTACCCCGGGGCCGCTGGCTCCCAAATTTGTGTTCCGGAATATTTTGTGCCTCTGCCACTTGCAGGCGAAAGCCGCCACCTCCTGTCTGACATCTTTTTGTTCAAAATTTCAACACTGTTTGTGAAGATATCTGATATGATAAATACACACCCTGTATTTTACTCCAAATAACCCACTAAGAAGCTTGGGGAACCCCTTTGGGTATAAAATTTCGCTCCACAAATGGCAGGGAAAAATTGACTTGTATGGCCCTTCAAAACCGTGTATTTTATGAAAAGTAAAGGCTTTAAATTAACCTTCGGATATGAATTATGCACAAATTTCTTTTGTGGCGGGGGAAAAAGAAAGTTTCTTTTACTGAGGCAACTGCAGAAAAAAAACTTAGTTAACCCCTTGGTGTAAATTGGCCCAAAGAAATTTAGCCACCACAAAAATAAATAGCTTTGTAGCGTGTTACAATGCTTTTTTTTTTACGCCACACAACTAGTGTTGAGCGATTTTTATCGACAAAGTTGAAAACGGCACAGTTTTTATGTTGATCGACATTTTTAGAAAGCTAATTTAGGTTTTAAAAACTGTTTATTACTATTAAATTTCGCCATTTTTCGGCGCTTCCTGTCATTTGCGGCCAGCAAACACTTACAAAAGAGCAGGTGAGATGTGTGTGCGACGTCAGACTGGGTGTGTATGGTTCGATTGGGGGGAAAAATACATACCCGTTTTACATAACACACCCTTCCCTGTTCAGCCTCAGTGTCCCTCAGCGTCTCATAGCAAAAGGCGTGCGCCTGCCTGTGCCAACCACTCAGCAAATTTATTCTATTTCTTCCAGAGAAACTTACTTTTTGCTGTGACCCTTTAAAACTTAGTTAGACTAAAATTGGGAAGATTTTATTAGTTAGGTAAAAATTTTTAAAGGAGCATCCCGCTGTAAAGTCACGGGTGGAGCGGGGGGGGGGGGGGGCCGGGGGACGAACACAACAACTTAAAAAAGAATACTGGTAAAGTTCACAAAGACTTAGTGTAGACTTTGCACTGCAATGCTTTATTATTAACATTTTTCTATTGAAAATTTTCCCCGGGACATTGGAGCCTAAATTTAAAATTTTAGGATACAAAACTTTTCCTAGTAATGCGGGTCTTTTGTTAGGTGAAAAACTCCCTTTAATTACAGTATACATTTCAGATGGTGTTTTAATTTCAATTTTGCCCATTTCCCCCTTTTTTTGATATATCCACCTTTCAGTTAAATTTGAAACCCCAATTTTGTAGTCACACAGGGTTAAGGTGCCAAAAAAAACCTTGTATTATCCGAATACATTTCAGATACGTGTTTTTTTTGACTTTGGCGCACTACAGCTTTGTTCATTGAGG
Source organism: Phyllomedusa bahiana (assembly GCA_025379985.1). Classification (NCBI taxonomy): domain Eukaryota; kingdom Metazoa; phylum Chordata; class Amphibia; order Anura; family Hylidae; genus Phyllomedusa; species Phyllomedusa bahiana. The sequence goes on from JAODAL010003674.1 coordinate 150,187, forward strand.
CACCTTGCACTTAAAAGTGAATACTGCAATTTTTAGTCACCACGGGGAATTGATAGGTGCCCAAAAAAAACCTTTTATTTCCGAAAAACATTACAAATCGTTTTTTTTGACTTTTGGCGCACTACACTTTGTTTATTGAGGCACCTTGCACTTTAAAATTGAATACAGCAATTTTTTAGTCACCACAGGTGAAAATTTAAAGGTGCCCAAAAAAACCTTGTATTATCCCAATACATTTTTAGATACGTGTTTTTTGACTTTTGGGGCAGGCCACTTTGTTTATAGATTATTTCAGTTAAATTTTAATCCCCAATTTTGTAGTTACCATAGTGAATTGGGAAAAGGGGCCAAAAAATTCCTTTTATTATCCGAATACATTACAGATACGTGTTTTTTTTTTACTTTTGGGCACTACAGCTTTTTTTCATTGAGGGACCCTTTCACTTTAAAATTTAATACTGCAATTTTGTAGTCACCACAGGTGAATTGATAGGTGACCAAAAAAAAGCTATTTTTATCCAAATACATTACAGATAGTTTTTTTCACTTTGGTAAAATACAGCTTTGTATTGAGGCACCTTGCACTTAAATGTGAATACAGCAATTTGTAGCACCCCAGGTGAATTGAAAGGGGCCAAAAATACCTTTATTATCCCAAACATACAGTATGGTTTTTTTTACTTTTTTTTTTTGGGCACTACAGTTTTGTTCATTTTGGCACCTTCCATAAATGTAAAACAGCAATTTTGTAGTCCCCACAGGGTGAATTGATAGGGGCCAAAAAAAAACTTTTATTGTCCGAAAACATTTCAGATACGTGTTTTTTTACTTTTTGGGGCACTACCCCTTTGTTCATTGAGGGACCTTGACTTTAATGTGAATACGCAATTGTGTAGTCACCCAAAATAAATTGAAAGGGGCCAAAAATACCTTTTATTATCCCAATACATTAAGATACCTTTTTTTATTTGGCGACTACAGCTTTGTTCATTGAGGCACCTTGCAGTTAAAAGTGAATACAGCAATTTTGTATCACCAAGGTGATTGAAAGGTGCCAAAAATCCTTGTATTATCCAATACATTTTAGATACTGTTTTTTCACTTTGGCGCAAGCCGCTTTGTTGATAATTTTTGCAGTTAAATTTTAAAACAGCAATTTTTTAGTCGCCACAGGGGAAATTTATAGGGGCCAAAAAATACCTTTATTATCCGAATACATTACAGATACTGTTTTTTTTACTTTTCGCCCCTACAGCTTTGTTATTGAGGCACCTTGCCTTAAAGTGAATACAGCAATTTTGTAGTCACCACAGGTGAATTGAAAGGTGCCAAAAATACCTTGTATTATCCAATACATTTCAGATAGTGTTTTTCATTTGAGAGGCCAGCTTTGTTGATGATCTATTTGCAGTTAAATTTGAATCCAGCAATTGTGTAGTTCCACAGGGGAATTAAAAGGGGCAAAAAATACCTTTTTTATCCGAATACTTTCAGATACTGTTTTTTCCTTTGGGCACTACAGCTTTGTTTTATTGAGCACCTTGCACTTAAATTGAAAAGCAATTTTTTAGCCCACAGGGAATTGAAAAGGGGCAAAAAAACCCCTTTTATAAAAACCCAATCATTTAATCGTGTTTTTTTACTTTGGGCATCCAGCTTTGTAGATAGATTACTTTGGGGGTAAAAAGTGAATACAGCAATTTTGTTTTTATTTTTAGGGATTTGGAAAAGCTGTGATTTCCGTCTTTAATAAAAACTTTTCCAAAAATCTTCCCCTACCTTCTCAAATTTTTATATTTCTGAACATGGGGGCAAATGCGGGGTAAGCAGCAAAAAGGGGGTAGGACAGAAGGTAGGTCGAGAGAAGGTGCCCCTTTCCCGTGCGGCGACAACATGCATGCCAGCGGGTTGTCGGTTGCAGGACCTCAGCCTGTCATCGCGGGTCAGGGCCCTGGAATTCAGAAACGAACAGCGTCCCCAATCTTTTTTTCAGTGGTTAATGCAACCTCACCCAGCAGTCTTCCCTCCTCGTCCTCCCAGTCACGGCCACAAAGTTCTCAGCTCATCAGCATCCGTCCAACATAAAGCACCCAAAGTCAATCGTGACCCACCATGGGATAACCCTTTCTGAAGACCTCTTTGAGAAAAATGGGGTTGGGGTAAAAAGCAGTAAAAAGATCAAGAGGCCAAAGATGATGTTTTTGTCCTGCTCTGAGCCCAGTTACTGATGCCATAAAGGGGAGGGAAGGAACCCGCCAAATCGGAAAAAAACCCCGGGCTTGGGCAACGCCTTGCAGCCCTTTTTGTTTGTACCCCGCAGCCCTGGATCAGATGTCAGGACGAGAAGTCCCCTGTTTTTGATGATATGATGACGACATTGCGGACCCAAACGTGGTTTTTTCCAGAATTTGTTTTGCGAGCGTCATCACGGTAGGAGGAAGACGAGGGCGTTTTAGTAGGGTCCCGCATAAAAAAGGGGAGAGGGCAGTCGCAAATCGGCTGATATATTCCCCCACCAGGGTCACGCAAACCCCGCCCCTCGCTTATCGCCGTCAAAAAGGCCCCAGGACCTCTCAAGCCTGGGCCATTTTGAGCAACCTCTGTTTCACCCACGATGTATATCCCCGCCTTTCCGTAAACGCATAAGTAGGGGCAAAACCCTTAGGGGGTTTAACCACCACCAACATTCTATCACATGCAGCGAATGCATGATTGAAATGGAGGCAACATTGCCAAAAAAATCTGGGAACCGACCCCGGGGCCCCCAACTACTTCACCCTCTGTCCCCGCCTCCTCCCCTCCCCCCCAAAAAAGCGTTCCTCACTCCCCAGTCTCTCAAGTCATGACGGGGACAGCCCCCCGCTTCAGCCTCCCCTCCGGTCCCATCAGCACCACCAGAGCCCCCTCTACCCCTTTCCTTCCCGCCATTTGACGACCTGCACGCTGTACAGCCTTCGTTTTCCGGTTTGGGACAAAAGAAACATTTTAAAACCCAAACCACCCCAAAGAAAACCCCTGAATGTCGCATTCCCGGTTTTTTGGGCCTTGGAAATGTTCCCTTTCAGGGTGGACACAGAGGTTCCCCCACGTCATGGCCCTTTGTTGACCCCAATCCCAAGTCCGACAGGCATTTCTTTGCCAGAAAAGCCTTTCCCTTTCCCCGTCATCTAAAATTTCAAGCCGTTGTCCACTGTGGCCGGAAAATTCCATCTGACCACCGACACATACTAGTAAGCAGGCCAAGGCCGCTATATCCTGTACGCTCATGGGTGAGCGGGGATGTTCTGGGGGTACGGTGGCTCCCCGGGTCGGCGCACCCTCTTCAAAACCGCAGGGATGGTGCAGGGAGACCGTCCACAAAAACCTCAGGAGCTGTGCCCGGCCCCCCAAACGAGACCAGGCTGGCGGGGTCCCAAAAACCTTGTGCCAGGCAAGGGGTGTGCGATAACGGGCAAATTGATGGCCGCCCCTTAAGATCGTGGGCTGGAGCACACCCCTTGCCGGGCACTGTCAAAACCTTGTCGTCCAGAAATTTCAAAAGAGCACCCGGTCTGGACTCCCTCTGGGGAAGGCTCAAATTTTAAATTCGCATTTCCCCCCGTTCCCCCTTACCCTGCTTCGTCCCGCCTGGCTGCGTTCGCGGTCAGCTCGGCCCCCCCCATAAACCCCGTTCATTGTTGACGGGGCAACACACGGAAATTTCCCACCCTCCCATGCCCCAGCGATTGTGCACACCCAAATGCCATTACGCAGTACGAAGTGACACAGGGGCCTGACAAGCACGGTGTGGACCTGGGGATGAGCCCCCCGAGAGGGGAGGCAGGTGAAAAGCTCTGCACCATCCTTGCCTTTTTTGAAAAAGCCCCCAAAAATGGTCAGTGCGGAAAAAGCCCTTTGTCAGCTGAGCTTTGTGGTGATCTTAGTTTGGGAAAACAAACTTTGGGACATCTGAAAAACGGGTCCCCCACGACGGAGGGGGAGAGGGGCACAGATGCGGACACGGAGCCTTTCTCCCGTGAATTCAAAAGGGCCCGACAGTTTTTTCAATTTTATGGGTCTTCATTAGGCAGGGGTTCGGGTCCGGGGCTAGTGCAAGGCAGCGAAATCGCTCTCGGGGGGCCATCATCTCAGGCAAGTCAGAGCTGTGTTGAAGCTGTGCCGGGGGGAGGCGGAGGAGGAGGAGGAGGAGGAGGAGTTTTTCCCTAACCCCGACTTTACCGAGTCCCCCCCTTGGGAAAAGGGGGTTGGCGGGGAATTTGAGGCGGGGGGGGAAATAGGAGAAATCATTTGCTAGTGCTCCTTTTCCCCAAGGTTTGGGGAAATAAAGGCTCCATCTCTCACATGAGTGCTTGGATCTCCTTTTCCTCCAACAGACCTCGCATTAAGGCCTCAACAGAACAACATTTGGGGGGGCCCCCTTTTCCGGTCCCGTACAAAACAAACTCACACTTTCCCTTCCCCCCACCCAAAAAAGAGAGTAAAAGGCAGGAAATGGAGCCTTGGATTGATCAATGGAGAAAAATCTGTTGCGTCGATTTAAAGCTCTTCAAATGTCACGGTGGAACAAATCAGCACGTGAAAGCAGTAGAACAAATACCGTAGCAGCGCAGAGCAGGCAAGGGGGCAGAAGCCCAAAAGGGGGCCTCTGGCAATCTTTATTTACCCCTCACCAAAGCATGCAATGCAGGGCCCCATCCCAAAACACAGAGACCCGCTTAAAATCATGGGGGACGACTATCTGCGTTAAAAACGAGTTTTTGTTGTGTTTCCCGACCCCAAAAGACTTCTGGGGGATCCAAAAAGGACGAAGGCCCAGCTCGCTCGCCCAGCTAAGGTGTTGCCTGCGTAGCACCAGCGTCATATCTGGCGGGGCCTTTAGCACAGCTGGAGGGTCATTAAGCAAACGCATCCCGGCTTTCCCCAGATATGTGGGTCGTTTTACTTTCATCAAGATGAAAACAGGCATGCTTTCTGATGATTGTGGCCCAAATTTCCGAGTCACCGATTAGTTCCCCCTCCTACTTCACATTCCTCTTCAAAAAGAATGGCCTCTTTTAAAACTTTTTTTTAAAAGAAAATTTTTACTGCAAATTTTTATTCTCTTTTTCCCCAAAAGTTCATTTTTCGGTTTTCTGTAGGAACTGTAAAAAAAACAGCAAGGTTTTATGACAACACCGTATTCCATTTACTCACTTTATCTTTAGAAGTTTTGCATTGTCAAGGTTTTGAGGGCATGTTGCTGTGAGATACACTATAAAATTTTAGTCCTTTGAACAGAATGTGGCTTCTAAGTGGGATTTCTCCATCACAATTTTTTAAAAGTGGCTGAGAATCATTTTTAATTTATTTGGGCATGTTGCTGTGAGTAAACTTAATCATGGGCCTTTGGAACAGAAATGTGGCTTTTTAAATGGCTTTTTTCCCTCACAATTTTTAATGTGGCTGAGAAGTATATTTATAATTTTTTGGGGGCATGTTGCTGTGAGATACAGCAATTTCATGGCCTTTTTGGAAAAGAAAGTGGTTCTAAGTGGGCATTTCTCCCTCACAATTTTTAACAGTTGCTGAGAAGTCTTTTTTAAATTTTTTGGGTCATGCTGCTTTGAAACCCGCAATATACAGGTCCCATTATAAAAAAATTTTTGTTTCTAACAGACATTTGTTTTTTCAAAATTGCCAAAAATGGTCGGGGCATGCTTTTAAAATTTTTGGGGGCATTTTGCTTTTGAAAAGCAGCAAAGACAGGGCCATTAAAAAAAATGTTTTTCTAACAGACATTTGTTTTTTCACAATTTTCCAAAGTGGCTGAAGGGTCATGCTTTTAATTTTTTGGGGGATATTTCTGTGCATGCAGCTACACTACAGGGCCTATTTAAAAAATTTTTTTTCTAACAGACATTTTTCTTACAAATTTTGAAAAGGTTTATGGGTCTTTTTTGAATTTTTGGGGGCATTTGCTTGACATGCACTATATTACAGGGCCTATTATGAAAAATTTGTTTCTAACGACATTTGTTCCCACAATTGTCAAAAGTGGCCAAGGGGGTGGTGCTATCAGAAACAGAATAGGGGGGACATGTTAATTACACATATTGCAAATGATTTTTTTTTGCAAGATCTTTAACAGAGGGGTACAAACCCTGATTTAACAAAACCCCTTTAAAACAATTAAAAAAAAGGGAAACAAAGACATGGGAGATTCCTCCTATCTAAAAAATTGTTTTTCTAAAAATTAAAATACAAAAAACTTCATGTACAAAATAGCTTTTTAAAAAAATTCCTCTGAAATTTTAAAAGGGGGTACAGGGAAAAATTGACCCAAAGTAGGTTTTTCGAGGGGCATGGAGTAGGAGCAACGGGCAGAGAACAAAAATACAGAACAATTTCCTCCAGCACTTTAGTAAAAAGAAAAAAGAATGCCAAGAAAAAAAGGGCCCCTGGGGGGAACAGGGGCGTTACCACCAGTATTTCCAAGTGAAGTCATTGGTCCGCACTCATACGGAAGGCGCTACCCAGGCAGGGACATATATGTCCATGAAATAAAAAGGTGGGTTTAAAAACTCCTTTTTTCCGGCACTTTTTAATCTGGGGAAAGCGGTTTGCGGCTATGCTGTGGCCCCGGACAGAAAGTTTAAGTCCAGTTCAACTAAAATGGTGGTTGAAAGACTCTTTTTCCGGCACTTTTTTTAAATGTGGGGGGCATGAGGTTTTGGGGGTCATTTTGGCCCAGGACGGTATGTCAATGTCCAGTAAACTAAAATGGTGGTTCAAAGACTCCTTTTTCCGACACTTTTTAAACTGGGGTTCATGCAGGTTTTTGGGTCATGCTGTGGCCCCGATAGGGATAGTCAAAGTCCAGTTCAACAAAATGGTGGTTGAAAGCTGTTTTTTCCCCCACTTTTTTAAAAGTGGGGGTCATGCAGGTTTAGGCCTGCGCGTTCCCGGCAGGGAAAATCAAAGTCCAGTTCAATAAAAAGAGGTTCAAATCATCGCCTTCTTTCACTTTTTTAAATTTTTGGGTGATAGGTTAAGGGTCATGCGTGGTACAAGACAGGGAAGTGAATTGGTCTGTGATTTTTTTTTCTGTGGCTTTTATAACCTAAGTGTGTTGCCTAAGATGTAGCACGTATCCATTTGACTGTTGTGGATTTTAATTCCAGCTTCTCCAGCCCTGTTTGGGTGTAAGAATGAAGGTGTTGTTGCTCTCCCATAGACTTTAATGGTCATCGATCATAATCTATCATCGACCATCAACTATCTTGTCGATTATGGTTGACTATCGACCATCGACCGATGTTGATGGCCAACGTAATCGCTCAACACTACACACAACAAGAGATAAAATTGTAATTAACCTTTGCTTGTGAATTAGGCTACAGGAAAAATGTATATATTTTGGCGGTGAAAATGACGGTTTCTTGGAGTCACCACAGCTGAATAACAACGCTTAATTAACCCCTGGATATAAATTGCGCAAAAGAATTGAGCAACCACAAACTACTAGCTTTGTAGCGTGTTACAATGTGGTGTTTTTTACGCCACACAACAAGAGATAAAATTGTAATTAACCTTTGCTTGTGAATTAGGCTACAGGAAAAATGTATATATTTTGGCGGTGAAAATGGCGGTTTCTTGGAGTCACCACAGCTGAATAACAATGCTTAATTAACCCCTGGATGTAAATTGCACCAAAGAATTGAGCCACCACAAACTACTATCTTTGTAGCGTGTTACAATGCGGTGTTTTTTACGCCACACAGCAAGAGATAAAATTGTAATTAACCTTTGCTTGTGAATTAGGCTACAGGAAAAAATGTATATATTTTGGCGGTGAAAATGACGGTTTCTTGGAGTCACCACAGCTGAAAAACAACGCTTAATTAACCCCTGGATGTAAATTGCGCCAAAGAATTGAGCCACCACAAACTACTAGCTTTGTAGCGTGTTACAATGCGGTGTTTTTTACGCTACACAACAAGAGATAAAATTGTAATTAACCTTTGCTTGTGAATTAGGCTACAGGAAAAATGTATATATTTTGGCGGTGAAAATGACGGTTTCTTGGAGTCACCACAACAGCAGAAAAACAACGCTTAATTAACTCCTGGATGTAAATTGCGCCAAAGAATTGAGCAGCCAAAAATGAAGTGGTATTTGTATTGTAAAAACGCTGTTTATTTAAATTAATACAACAGTAACTGGCTTAGATCCCCCTTGGATATTCAATGTGCTGTGAGCAGATTGGATTTAAATTTATATGCAGCTGCAGTGGACGCACACTGGATTTCAGATCCAATACCCCAAAAAATCAGAAATAGAACATTAAGAGAAGCAGACTCTGATACAAGCTGAGACACCCCACAAAAATCTCCATAAAAAAATTAGTTAATCAGTAACAATCAGCATCGGTAGCACCTTCACTGATCAGTACAGTGAGAGCGGTATGAGCTCCCAGCGACGCGCCCGGAACTTATATAGTGCGGTGACGTCACAGAATCCCGCCGGTCTCTGATTGGCTTCATCTCTACACATGTCATGCAGGCTATGCCCTTCTTCCTCCCAGAGTTCATTGCCCCATGTAACGCCATGTGCTCGCAGCCATTTTATCAATGAAAAGCACACTTCATTCACCCGAAGTACCCCAAACTTCGACTTCGTTCAGAACAGAAGTTTTCCTGAAATTCTAAACTAATTCCACTTCGTTAGAATCGATTCGCCCATCTCTAAATATATGGTTTTGCACATCAAAAAATCTTTTGAAAAAAAACGAGCATAGGTGCACACTGGTGTGGCAGCAACATACATACACATTCCAGTAACAGTAGCACACTATCAACTAAAGAAACTATCAAAGGGGACATAGAAATTTTTGAAAAAGTTTTTCAAAAATTCCTATGTCCCCTTTGATAATTTCTTTAGTTTATAGAGTGCTACTGTTTTTGAAATGTGTATGTATGTTGCTGCCACACCAGTGTGCACCTATGCTCGTTTTTATCAAAAAGGTTTTTTGATGTGCAAAACCATATATTGTTTCTAGCTTATGTAAGGAGGAGTGACTGCCTCCATTTTGGTCTTTTGCACTCTACCCACCTTCACAGGCTTTTAAATCAATGCAGTGTACTTGGAAGCTGGTGCCTTCACTCCCTGAAGTATGTAGGTCTGAACAGACCCCCAAAGAGAGGTAAGAAAATAGTTTAGGACCCACCTGCATTTGAGGTCCCGTTGACATTTTTTTCATGTACCCTAGATAGCAGAAATGCTTTTTCAAAAATTCCTATGTCCCCTTTGACAGTTTCTTTAGTTGATAGTTGATAGTGTGCTACTGTTTTTGGAATGTATAAGTTTTTATTTTATGTAGATACTACTATAAGCAATAATTTAGAATCCTTTAACACTTTTATGTCCACAAAAGTAAATAGACTTTCCACTTTGCCACTCTCCAGGTTAGCTAGAATTAATATAGTTAAAATGCTTCTTCTCCCCAGATTTCTATATCTTTGTAGGTACCTTCCTTTCATCATTCCACCACATACTATAAACTAAATTCAAGCTTTACTGTTAAAATTCATCTGAAATTCCCAAAAACTGAGGTTACATTGTTACATAGTTTGTAAGGTCGAAAAAAAACAGACATCCAGCCAGTTCAGCATATTATGTTGATCCAGAGGAAGGCAAAAATCCCTAGGAGATAGAAGCCAATTGTCCTTATTTTAGGAAAAAAATTCCTTCCCGACTCTAATCTGGCAATCAGAATAAATCCGTGGATCAACGACCCTTCTCCAGATTCCTAGTCACTTAAACCTGTTATATTATTACAAACTAGAAATGAATCCAGACCCTTTTTGAACTCTTAGTGAATTTACCATGACAAGTTCCTCTGGCAGAGCGTTCCACAGTATCACTGTTCTTACAGTAACGAAGGATTCTATGTCTATGTAGAAACCTTCTTTCCTCTTGGCGTAGAAGATGCTCTCTTGTTCTTGATACAGTCCTGGGTATTAATAGTTCTTGGGAGAGATCTCTATACTGACCTTTAATATATTTAAACATATTTACTATGTCCCCGAAGCCATCTTTTCTCTAAAGTAAATAACGCTAATCTTGCCAATCTTTCTGGGTATTGCAGTCAACCCAGTCCTTTCATTATTTTTGTTGCCTGCCTTTGAACCTGTTCAAGCTCTACAGTGTCTTACCTGTGAACTGGTGCTCAAAACAAACAATATCTTCATCTGCATTGTAAAAAAGGGGTACATCTGTTCCAAACCTCAAGCTTTATAACCTTGCCACCATTCTAGACCCCATTTATTTCTTCAGGAAATTTACTAATGCTCATCACTGGTCTAGTCTAAAAAGCAGATTACTGCATACCTATTCTTGCAGAGACCTTCTTATAGCACTTTCTCTAGGTCATTATATCCCTGAGTTTAAATTTCCTACTCTTAAACATATATTTCAAGTTTGGCACATTCATGTTGTGAAAAAACACCTCATTCAACTTACGAAAGACTTATGTCCCTTTAAGATCCCACAACTTCGTGCTCCGCAACTCTCACTTCAAAACTAGGGGTGGCATGTATGAAATTTGGCGTTTACACGCCAAATTCCGTGCGCATAATAATAGGCTAGAATGTGCCTGATTTATGAACCTGCTCTACAGCAGGTCATAAATAAGGCGCATTCTAGCGCTAGGACGACACTTCTGGCTCAGGTATACCACTTTGAAAGTAGTTTACCTGTTCCAGCAGTAATGTGCATAGTAATGCTGTAGCGCAGCTATATATATCTAGAGCTTTGCTACAGTTCTAGAGCACCCCGCCTCCTGCAGGGGCTTTTAAACATGTAGCGAATGGGACTGCGCCTGATTTCGGGATGAAAAGATGCCAGATATCTTGCACAGCCCTGTTCATACATGCTGTCCTGGGTGTCGAAAGGATTAGATAAAATTAATAAACTTTATTCACACCTTACTTTGAAGCCCTTTTCTCAACTGACCCACACTTTTGATATCACATCAAAATACTTTTTCAAATACCTGCAAATTCACCATATCTTAAATAATTGGTCCTGGACATCTAACACTATTATATGTGCTCCGTTTTACCATTTTCTTAAAAACAGTTTGAAATATGAAAAAGGTCTGTCCATTCCATACTTCCAACTCCCAACAAAATGGGAGAAAGAACTTAATTTAAGCTTTTCTCAGGATTCTTGGTTCTCAGTGACGATTAGCACTACCAAACATTCCAGATGTATAAATCATCTTGAAATTATGAAAAAAATTCATCATTAGTGGTACCTGGCCTCAAATCGACTAGCACATATTACCCCAGGATATTCAAACTTGTGTTGGAGAGCTTGTGTGTCCACTGGAACCCCTTTCTACATGTGGTGGTCATGCCCAGTTTGTACAATCCCTCTGGTCTCATTTCCAATCATTCATACGAGAATCTCTCCACGTTAACATAACTTTTACTCCCAAATTGGCGATTCTAGATTTAACCCTAGAAAACTGCCATGATTCTTTTAGAACAGTAGTATTTCGCCTTCTACTGGCAACTAGGTTGACACTAGCGTTTCATTGGAAATCCTCCAAAATAGCACAAAAAAATTATTGATATAGTTAATTATCATTATCGTTGTTAAACTAGTTTGGTTATTTCACCTTTTTTAGGCCATCATACAAAATCCTAATGGAAGCTATGGACTGACTCAAAATTTGTTGCTTACTCCTAGTTTCCTATATATATTATATATATATATATATATATAATATATATATATATATATATATATATATATATATTATATATATATAAAAGGAAACTAGGAGTAAGCAAAATATATATATATATATATATTATATATATATATATATATATATATATATATATATGTTTATGTTAACAGGCTATGGCAACCCTCTTACTTGATAATCACTGGATAATTCAATTGGTTATTTCTGATTAATACATATTCTGATGTTCTTACATATTTTGTAATATAATGCACTACCATGGTTTGTTTATTTTAGATTAATGTTATGTTTATTCTGCTTTAAATGTTTTCTCCCCTTTAAGGGGTTGTGTTTCTGGAAATTTTTTGGAAAATGTAATTAATATTTATTGATTACAAAATACACCTTAGCTGAATGAAATGATATATTACAATCTCTTTAAAGGGGTTTTGCCACGAAGTAAAATTGATGTGGGAAGCTTGCAAATGAAATAAAACAATTTTCACCATTCATCATTATTAAAAATTCTGCACCGTTTTTGTTTTAGCTGCTCCTTTAGTGATGGATTGTTTACAGCTCATCTCCAGGGGATACGACCAGGAGTGAGAGCTTCTCAGTCCTGGTCGCACATGCTCAGACATCACTTCTCCTCTCAGGCAGCTACTGGGTGTTCAAACCCAGGTGCCGTCATTGTACTCCCATCTTCTGTATTCATTAGCAATTAGTAAAACAGTGCAAATAAATAAAAAAGAAACCTCAATCTGTGCATCTGAGGTCTGTGCATTGATAAAGAAAAAAAAAATAAACAGGTTTGGTTCCTGCAGGGATTTGAACCAAGGACCCTTGTGCCTGGAGGCAAAAACTTTACCTCTCAGCTACTCACAGTGCTTTATATAAACAGAGCATCCTTTGACTAGAGAGAGGAAAGGCCTGGTTATGTCATCCTTCTGGGTCACATGATAAGCAATTCAAACAAATCACACACGCCCCCTTCTGAGCACACAGAACTGAAGAGCTGGATGCAGGAGGTAGGAAATGAGATCGTGGCAAAACCTCTTTAAGATATTAACTTTGTGACGTCAACCAAACTATAACTTCTGCTTTGTGTACTGAGTGGGTGTATATATCTTTATATCCCGACCAATTACTACCTAATTAATTATTTGTAGAGGTGAAAACCGAGGTGGTATAATGGATGTGAATTAAACTGTTGCCTATGGAGGGATAATAAAAAAAACACTCCGTCCTCTAGAAAGAACGATGTCATAGAATTGCTGATCCCCAGAGTGAAAATGCCAGACAAGGAATTACCCAAAAAGAAAGCAAAACAAACTGGTTTTCACCAGAGCCCGCCACAAAGCAGGATAGATTTGGTTGCTGAAGACTCAGGTTGCCTCACCAGAGAGGTGAAGAAACTCAAAAACAAATGGGGAAGCCAGAAAGGATGAACTAGGTAGAACAGAGGATGCAGGACAAAACACAGAACAAACATGAGTAGTCAGAATAACTAAGGTCAGATACCAGGAGAGTTCATTATAACCAAATCAAGGAGTAGAGAATAACTGGTCAAAGTAAAAAAACAGAGTACTCTCAACTACTCTCAAAACTGCTGGCAGGAAAGGATACAAGAAGCAACCACAGGAAACTAGGAGACATACACGTTTAAATACTGTGCCTTAGCAACAGAATGGACACAGGTCTGACAGCCTCAAAAACGCTGCTCCTAGTCCAGGCTAAAGCTGGGTCAGAAGACATGAAAACCTTAAAGAGACAGTAATAAATTTCTGACAAACAGAGCAGATATGCTACTAGTAGTCAAAGTGGGAACACAATGCAATATCATTTTATCATGATAGATTTTCCTTTCTCAACAGTTTTCTATTAAAAAGTTTTCATATCATGTTACAGCACACATTTGAATACAAGACAGGATTGAATAAAGTTTTTGAAATATGTGTGACTGTTGACAAACAAAAGCACTAATGGAAGAAGTATGAAGGGCACTAAATATATTGGTCTCTGAAAATTTGAGATGGCATTAGAGATGTCATTGTAAAAGAAGTTGGGAGAAAAGGTTTGGTGGAGAATTATAGAAAGTACAAAAGGATAGAAAAAATTGAAGTAACTGGTGGAAATTATGGAGTTAAAAAGGAACCTGTCAGTCGAATCATGGGCAGCTTAAAATAGTATCAGGCTACTTTCTTGCAATAAAATATATTTTAGACCAGATTCATCTCTGAGGTGGAGGCCCCATTCAAAGCCTTTGTTGCAGAAGTAGCATCAAATCTGTTACATGATGGATTCCCACAGTATCCGATTGACCCCATTGACTACATTGGGGCCTGTTAGGTTTCTGTTATTATGTCCATCTTTTTAATTAAACACATCTTGCGCTATTATTTATGTAATTTTTATTGAATGTTCTAGGCTCTGAACTGAACCGATGCTGATGTGGAATCAGGTATTTTTCTAAACTTCTAATATGCAACTTTAAACCCAATAATGTGTTGTTGCCAAGTGTACTAATCAGTAATGAAGAGAGAAACCTAGTGGCTGATGTAAAATAACACAAACATTTAGTTTTAAGTAAAGTAGTTCCTTCAGGTAATCTTATGGCCCTAATATAGTGTCAAAATGTATTTGTCAGTAAATGCTTGGGGTTAAAGTTGTCTCAGAAAATGTGTGGCAAACATAACAGCAGCCATTAATTTTTGCTATGGGCTTCAGGGTATAGTTAGTAAGCTAGAAAAAGTAAGCAAACTGTGAAATTACCTGGGTTTCTGCATTGATGAGAATGTTATGAATGTGGTCAGAATGTTATTTAAGTTATATAAGTTATTTAAAGAGGTTTTGCCACAAAGTAAAATTGACGTGGGACGTTTGTAAATTAAATAACAAACATTTTCAACATTCAACATTATTAAAAATTCTGCACCGTTTTTGTTTTAGCTGCTCTTTTACTGATCCATTGTTTACAGCTCATCTCCAGGGGATACAACCAGGGCTGGAAGCTTCCCAGTCCTGGTCACACATGCTCAGACATCACCTTTAATCTCAGGCAGCTACTGAGTGTTCAAACCCCAGGTGCTGTCATTCTACTCCCGTCCTCTGTAATCCTTAGTAATTAGTCAAACAGTGCAAATAAATTAAAAAAAGAAACTTCAATGAGGTATGTGCATTGACAAAGAGAAAAAAAATCCACAGGTTTCGTTCCTGCAGGGATTTGAACCGAGGACCCTTGTGCCTGGAGGCAAAAGTTTTACCTCTGAGCTACAATGTAGCTACTTACAGTTCTACACATAACCAGACCTTTCTTTGACTACAGAGAGAAAAGGCCTGGTGATGTCATCCTGCAGGGTCACATGAGATGCAATTCAAACAAATCACACACGCCACCTTCTGAGCACACAGAGCTGAAGAGCTGGATACAGGAGATATGAAATGAGATTGTGGCAAAACCCCTTTAAGTTATATAATGTAACCAAACATAGCACACAAAAAGTTGCAGATTTCTCATCTTTTATGAAGGCTAAGTTAATATTAACAAGGAATTCATCCTGGATTCTTCATTGGATTCCTGGGTAAGATTCTCGTGTATTCCAATAGGCATTCACTTGAATGGCCAGTTCATATAGTTTACACAGCGAACCACAACGCAGATTTTCCACATCTTTTAAATCCGTGATACAGAAAAAAAAGAATGAAAATTTTAATTTTTTTGAGCAGATGCTCATCGAGCAATGTGGGTTAGTCTAATTGAAATGGGACTAATCCATGTCAGAATCAGAGGCAAATGCTGCCTGTTTTAAGTAAAAATCCATGGCAGAAATGCAAGGAATTCTGCTGAAGATTACACGTCAGATTTTTCCAGTAGGAAAAATGTGACGTGTTAACCCAGTCCAACACATTGAGTAAAACCGCCACAGTTTTGGGGGCAGGGGAGGTTTAGTAAACCTTTACATTTAGTCACTTGTAGAATGCTTTTACAGCAATCTCAAAGGAAAAAACTCCCAATAAAAATATAATACTTTATTTAAACTTCCTAAACTTATATTAGGAAAACCCAATTGTGTGATTATCGATAAGGGGTTCCTAATATAAGTTTAGAGAGTTGAAATAAAGTATATTTTTTATTGGTCTTTTTGTTCTGAGATTGTCCTAGAATGCCCTGATTTGTGAGTATCATTTAAATGGTGATATTATAGAATGCCTTTAGCAGCAATCATGTTAGCCAAACTTTCTTTGTAACTATAAATAAGATTTCACACTGGTAAGGGATTTAGGGCCATTCCTCCTTAGATATGTGTTTTGATTCATCAATATTTCCGGGATGCCTTGCATGCACAGCTTTCTCCAGGTAATAGAACAGCTTTTTAATAGAGTCAATGACAGGACTCTGACTTGTTAATTCCAGACCACGGATCTTCCTCTTTTTGTACTATTCTTTACTTTATTTATTATCTATACTTTGGATCAATGTCTTTTTACATCACCCAATGTCTCATATAGTTACATAGTTTGAAAGGTTGAAAAAAGACAGGAATCCACCTGGTTCAGCCAATGTGTTGTAGTGTTGATCAGGAGAAAGGCAAAAACCCCATGAGGTAGGAGGCAACGGTCCTCATATTAAGGAAAATATTCCTTCCCGACTCCAATCTTGCAATCAGAATAAATACCTAGATCAATGACCCTTTTCTAGAATATTAGTCACTATAACCTGTTATATTATTACACTCTAGAAATGCATTCAGACCCTTTTTGAACTATTCTAGTGAACTCACCATGACAAGTTCATCTGGTAGAGAGTTCTCTTCAGCAAGAGGTCATGGACTGGTGTAAAGTGTTATTTTTGTCCATAGAACATTTTCCCAGAAGCATTGTGGAACATCCAGTTGGTTTTAGAAAATGTAAGATGGACTGCAATGTTTTTTGAACAGCAGTTGTTTCCTTTTGAATGTCCTTCCACGATCACCATTTTTTCAGTGTTTAGTGAACACATAAACAGTAAGGGTGACATGTATGAATATTGGCGTTTAGACGGCAATTTTTATGCGCATATAAATAGTATAGAATGTGCCTGATTTATGTATCCGGTCTACTGCTGGTCATAAATCAAGCGCTTTCTAGCGCATAAACGTCAATTCTGGCTCAGGTAAACCACTTTCAAAGTGGTTTACCTGTTCCAGCAGTAATTTGCCTGGAGTTGCCGTACTGAAGCTATACATCTATAGCTTCTTTCGCCCTGCCTCCCGCATGCACCCCGAAGTCAAGTGCACTGCAAAGTGCCACGGGCGGTCTGTAATGTGCCTGATATTGTCATATGGGCCATTTTAAACTATCGCGCTAGATGTTGGACTGCAAAGACGCCAGACTTCTGGCGCAGCCCGGTTCATACATGTCGCCCTAAGTCGTGCTTGGGTGCTTATTTATGCCTTTTAAGAATCCCTTTCTATTTCTGCAATGATCTTAACAGGATGTGCCTTGAGAAATATTATTCCCCATGACTTAAAGGGAATGTGTCATCAAAAATTAATTATTGTTTAACTCACGTTTTTATGTTAAACACATTTTTTAAGAATTTTTGGTTATATTTCTTTTAAATTTTTCATATCACTTTCAATATTTTTTTTATAATTCTTAAGTCCTGCAGTTTTCACTTTGGCCACTAGGCCTTTTGCTGCAGTTCTTTAACAGCAGTCAGAGAGATACTTTACAGCAGCTTCATGCACATAGGAGACTTAATACTGTTTCTGTCCCATAGACTTCAATAGGACGTTTTCTAGTCATGCTGTGTGACCCAGGAAAAAAATTTACTCTGCAGGGAGAGGGGGGTGAGAGTGTGACTATTCCTCTTGTGACTGGTGGATTCTGTGTTATCTTTCACACTGGTGTCTCCTTTGACCCTGCTTGTGTTAATAATGAACACACTGCTGAAAATCTTTATCTATAGGGCAGGAAGTGTCAGACTATTATTCGGCTTTGTGGCCAAAGTGAAAACTGCAGGACTTAAGAATTTTTAAAAAATATTTAAAGTGATATGGAAAATTAAAAATAAATATAACCAAAAATTCTTAAAAAATGTGTTTAACATAAAAACGTGAGTTAAACAATAAGTCATTTTTGATGACAAATTCCCTTTAATATTTATTATATCTCTGTTGCTACGGAAAGCTTCGTGGTCAAGGCATGTAGATGAAAAGTACTGGTTCACAGGATATCAGAAACACTCAGAAACACTTTCTCTCTAAGCAATAATTGCACTATCAATCCAGCAAATAAATAAAGGAAGAGGGATACCCAATCACCGGTACACTGGCCCTTTAAATCTGACAGAGCAAGCAGAGACATTGCAGGGAGTTTGGAGAGATGAATCACTGTAGTCAGGGACCGTGCTGCAAGTGCACCCATGGACCGACATGCGGGTCATAGTGCCGCTCACAGCCGGAACACAGGTGCGGCCACAACCCGGTGTGAGGGTC
Organism: Phyllomedusa bahiana; assembly: GCA_025379985.1. Lineage (NCBI taxonomy): Eukaryota > Metazoa > Chordata > Amphibia > Anura > Hylidae > Phyllomedusa > Phyllomedusa bahiana. The sequence goes on from JAODAL010003674.1 coordinate 168,400, forward strand.
GCAGGAGTACCCGTGAAGTGCCCCACCTTCTGGCCCAAATCCCTGCCAGTTAATGAGGAAATGCTGCTTCCCCTGGATCGTCTTCATGGCCAGAATCTCTTTTATATCTTAAGGCAAATGTAACTAGAGGCGAATGATAAGGGAAGCACTCTTTAAATTATCTGCTCGGGCCGTCATTTGGGCAGATCACCATTGTAGAGACTTAGGAGTGTTGTTCCAGATGACCGCAAAATCTGGAACCAGATTTTCCACAGCGGGAGCATCGGAAGACGAGGACAGAGGGTGTGGAGGGAGGGGACGTTGTCCATACACGATGAAGAACAGAGAGGCGCCGGCAGACTCCGAATCCAGAGAGTTGTAAGTGAACTCCGCCCATGGCAACAAACTGGGTCAGTCATACTGACACGCAGAGACAAAATGGTGCATGTAGTTGCTCAGGACTTGGTTCACCCTGTCTACTTGCCCATTTGTCTGAGGATGATAAGAAGTGATGAGTGAACAGTAAAATGTTCGAGTTCGAGTCGAACTTCGAGCAGTAGTGGTGTTCAGTTGGAGGTTCGAAAGTCAGAGAGAGAAGATGGGGAGATGTTCGGGTTAATTTTATAGCTATACAGGAAAGGAGAAGCTGTAATTCCCATCCATAACAGTAAACTGGATACGTGGAGCAACTTAGTGAAGAAAATTTGGCTCTCACAGTGACAGAATTGAGAGGCTTAAATACTTCATTCCTTTCAATGGCCAACTGAAAAGATGAGGACAGCTTGCAAACAGGGGCGTAGCTATGGGATGTGCAGCCCCTGATCGGGCCCTCGAGCCCCTTTGATACATAAGAAGACACCGGTATTGGAAATGGCACATGGTAAATGGGGAGGAG